>JACEGR010001321.1:0-175001 GCA_014170235.1 Listronotus bonariensis
TAAATATTTTACTTTTATTTATTAGAGTAATTTTTCAGATTAAATTTGATAAATATTATTTTTATTAAATAATTACCCCAAATATGTAAATGGCTAATTATTTACCCTTACTTAAAGGGGTCACATGACCAAGAAACAAAAAATTAAAAATTTATTAAACGGCATTTGCAAAAGGGAAAATTAAAACCAAACCAATGAAATGAGAAAAACTCTTTTTGCTGATTAAAACTTATATCCTTTATGTTAAGCCACTTTTGACCCAGAAATATAAAACCAATTTATTTATTTTTTTAACAAAAGAATATAGGACCCTATAATACAGCAATACAGAATTTTAAGTTTTTTTTTTTAATAAATTTGGTTACGTTTATGACCTGTTTCTTAATAGTACTTATGGTACAGGTACTCGTTGTGCACTTACCCAGGGGCGCATTGCCGACTCGTTTTAGGCAAAATCTGATTTTTTTATTATTTCGACTTTGGCTTACCTGTAGTAAGACACTCCTCAAATTGCCTCAAGTGTTGCAGGCAACCTTTTAAATAGTATATAAATAAAACATAATTACAATAAAAATAAAAGTCCAAGTAAATATAACAAAAATATAGTTTTTTAGTTTATAGCCAAAGTTGTTGTCTTAAGATGTCAAGTGAGGACTTTGTGCCACCTTGTACCTTAAAAGATCCAATTTTAAAACTTGATTGGATAAATTAGGGTCCTAGTGTGATTAACAAATTAAAAAACAACTTTATTTGCCTATAACATACCTCGAAGAAAAGCAAAAGAAAATTTATATAAAAGACATTTTTTTTAATAATATTCTCTCACCCGTGTAAAAACATGTATTACTTGAAAAGTTCCAATTTTTATTAAGAGAATGCCGGGTAAACATTAATTATTTTTAAAATAAAGTGCAATAGCATTTCCTTCCAGGCAATCAGGTTAAAACTAAAAACTACGTTTCCGTAGCGTAGCTTTGGCAGCAAACCCAGCACATCCGACACCAGCCAGTGCTTTTGGCTGGTGGCGTCGCCGTTAGTGCACCGACCTTTGACCTAGAGACACGCACCGGGCTAGACGAGCCAATGGCACACTCTACTGACTTATCTTTGATATTTTTGGCGATAATGACTTCTAAAGTGTTCTTTAAATATTTTTAATAAATAAATAATTTATTTACGAACCAGCCATTTTAAAAATACATCATATTCATCAAAATACACGTACACATAAAATAATTCAAACAAATAAATCTGTATATTTTTTTTTTGCTTCTAAAGCTATTTAGAGTATTTTTTTAAAATCAATGTCCTAAACAGACTTTATTGGCTTGATTGATTATATATATATATATATATATATATATATATATATATATATATATATATATATATATATATATATATATATATATATATATATATATATATATATATATATTTTATAAAGTTGATTAATTGAATTCTATTATTTATAAAGGTAATAAATGTTACAAAATTACAAAAGTCTAACAATTATAGCTAAATACTTTAAAGTTATAAAAACTATAATTAATTTCTTGTATATTCAATGGTTTAGCCATTATTTTTTACTTTTTTTTAATATTCATGACTTTTATTATCTTACGAGAACATATAAGTAATTTACAAAACTGTTATTTGACGATATTTAGTTAAGGATCAAAATTCGTTTTTAAGTACAGCTTTTATTAAATAAAACTACTTAAAAAACTGTATTCTAAATACATTTTTGACACCTCTGTATATTCGAAACCACTCACTTTTTGAACAAAGGTAGGTTAGGTTAAATGATAATATTTTAGCCTTAGGATTTGTAATATTATTTTTACCGCAACTTTTTAAAGACACTCTGTTGGCTTCTTTATAGAAAAACTAACAAAAATTTGGCTTTTTTATGTTTGTCGGAAATATTTGCCCGTTTTAAACTTTTCCGAAAGTAACATTATGTCTGGTAAATTCAAACAACTTTTAAGTGTTTACTAAAAAAACCGTCCAAGAAGCTTTTAGCCAACTTTTTGTAAGAGAGTCACTTCTGGACATGGTTTTAATTTGAATAAAGGTTTGTTTCCTGGAAAATTGCAATAAGCTTTACTAGCGGCAAATTTGTTTTGCGAATATGCAACTGACGCAAGATTTATGTTATCAAATAAAAACTATATAAATTTTGGCCGGCCACTTCCGACACACTCTAGCCACCTCTTAGCCATCCACTTCCCGTCCAGACGGAGTTGTGGGAACTTCAGCTATTCTCTCCTTTTCTTCAGTTATCTCCATTACTGTCCGCTCTCCGTATTTTCTGCGCGTTCACCCGGGTCCAGAATACAGGCTCCTGATATCAAATTGTGCCGGGACAGTGCTCTCTGGATTTTCGCGGTAGTAGCGAATCGGGAGTTATCTGTTTGAAATACAGGACTTTTTCAACGATTTATCGAAGCTGGAAAGTTTTGGCATCGAAGTTTTTCAGACGCCGAGTTGCAGCAGCAGGTGTTTTTACTGTGAGAGTCTTATAAAAGTGGTAAAGTATAGGTAAATTTAATTTATTTAGGTAAAATTTATGTGTAGATGTGGTGTCTTACGGTATATTTATTGTCAAATATTATTTATACTTCTAATTTTTTCTCTTCATTAAAAAAATCGCTAGAAAAAAATTTAAAGCCCACTTGTTTTAACTGAAAGAAACAAAAAATTTTGATAATAATCTTATTTTTTTAAAAAGAAAATATCGCAATTAAAAAAATATATTTATTCTAGGTTACTTTATGAGTTAGTATTTTTTAAATCACCCTTTATTTTGGTTAAAAGAAGAGAAGAAGCAATAACAGCTAATGTTAATTTTAAAAGGAAGCGCTTGCGCTAATAATCTTACCAAACATACCATTGCGTCATTACCTATCACCTTTTGATATACAGTTTTGTAATATCATTATATAAAGGTTTCATGACACGCCAAGTTTATCTGTGGTTTATGTTAACTATAAATTTTAGGCAAACCTTTTTTATTTTTTACTTAAAAACATTTTTCACACCAGCACTCAATTTTTTTTTTTTTTTTTGTCGGGTACAGGATTACTGACTAAAGCAAACAGTAATAGAATAATAGACAACATATTTATTTTTTTACATAAGTTTATATAATTTCTAGAAACATAAATTAAAAAAGACTTAATTTTTTTTTGCATAATGTACACGGAAAAAATCGAAAAACGTGTGTGCCAAGAGTGTAGCGCAAAATTGTGTTGAAATATATTAATTATTGACGTTCTAAGTATAATTTTTGTCAATAATTTTCTGTTATAAAAATCAACGAGTCCTAAAGTTTTGAAAGTAAATGATAGTAGCTAACAACAGTTACCAAAAATGAATCTTGACTACATTATAGTAGAATTAAAAACGGTAACATGAAGTTCTGCTACAAAAGTAATAATTACTACTGCACATTATTTGCTACAAAAACAGAGCGAGTTTAACCTGAACCTGGGGCCTATTATAGTGCAACACATATTTACCAGGTTTTTTTTTCCGTGTAGCCAACGTTTGAATACAATGATGATCGCTTCATCGGGCATGGGTAGGTAAGAGCTTTTTAAGGTGCATAGGCGTACTTTTTATATACAAGGTGTTACAGAATATTTTAAAAAGTTGGGGGCCAATTCTACATCAGAAAATATAAAGAAAAGTTTATGTAAACATGAGTCCAAAAATGCATTTTTAAAGATACAGGGTGTTAAAACCTTAAAAAAATCGTTTTTTTTGGAATTTTAATATTTCTTATCCGATTTTGACCAAAATTTGGCATGTACTATTTATGGATTAAAAAGGTTTATAAGAATTAAATTTTAATGTGTTGTGGCGTTTTGTAACAGTGTTATATTTTTATTTTAATTTACACAAGTTAAAATGCATTGTTTGGTGCTCTTAATTTTTTATTCCTATTTTACTTTTTTTTAATAAATAAAATAATATTTCCCCAATTTTTTATTTCCGGCCCCTAAAACAAACATAGGGAAAATTTTAAAAATACTTTATATGGGAAAATTTCTTAGTTTAAATGTTTATGGCGATTACTTTGGTGTTTGTTGTGTTGTATAATTATTTAAAAATATTATTAAAAAAGCTAATGTTTGTGTGTAATTTAGGGGTATAAAATTTCGGGAATTTTATTTTATTTTCTAAAAACTAAACAAAATTAAAAAAAAAATAAGAAGCTAGAATATATCACTTGCACAAAAATCAGTTATATTTTTGTCAGAAATATTTGTGTGAGTACCGCTTGAGACCCCACTGGACTAAATATATTTATTTAAATTGGAGCCAAATAGGCTCCCTAATAAATATTTATAATAATACCGCGAAATACTATTACAATTGCATAAAGAAAATTTAAGATATACTTTTTTTTGAAGGTTCAACACCCTGAATCTGAAAAGCAACATATTTCGGACCCATAATAATTTTTTAAAATCATTTTTGATAATAAAATCTGCGCTTAAATTTTCTTAACAACATTCTTTAACATCCTATATATATTTTTAAGATAGTATTAAAAATCTCGTCAATAATTCCCATACAAATAATATCTGGTATTATTTTTCTCCTCCTTCCAACATCTTTAAATTTAAACACATAGGAATTGCCATTACCAATTAACAAGGTATCCAGTAACCAAACCGATAAACTTTGAGTAGCGATTCTACGATTAAAAGTAAGAAACAAACTTTATATGAACATTTATTCTGAACGTCTTAGTGTTTGAACCACAAGGTGTTATTTTTTTTATTTTTTTATAACATTTTTATGCCAATTTAGATATTGTAAAAAAAATATAGAGGATGTCCCTCCAGACATTTTTTGGCATACAAAAACATGAAACGCAACTACATTTTTCTAAAATAAAAATATATTTTTTAAATTTTTGTTTGGTTTAAAACAAATTGGATCTCTTTACTTTTTTATTTGATGTACGGTTTTCGCGTAAATAAATAATACTAATGTCTTGGCATGGTGATTTCCAACTGATTTTTTAAAATTCTGCAGTAAAGAATCACCTTTATTCCTTAATTAGGTAGGGACTCAATCACATTTGATAAAAAAATCACAGTAGGCCGTAATATTGCGTATGTTATGGCTGACAAATACTCTGTCATAAACCAGGAAAAACAAATTTATTTTACTTTTAAAAGTTTTCCAGTTATATATCAGTAGTCGTAGAAAAAATATAGTATAAAACCTCGCATAAATTACTCATTTTTTTCTCGTATAACTTTACTGCACTTGTCTGCGCCTCGTGCTGAAAAAAGTCATACCCGTGGGAAATGAGTAACATTTCAGTACTAGTCTTATAATATACTATTAAAACATCAAAAGCATTACAATTTTTAAAAATATATACATGCATTTTTAGTTTAGTTAAAAACTCACCGCCATTTAAAATAGGAAAAAGAAAAATTATTTAATAAATTTAATTAAAGCATTTTATCTCTTAGAAATTTACACAAAATAAGGTATAGTTATCCGAACTGAACTTTCGCATTTTCAATTCAAAACAGATACTTTTGTCCTGTAATTTACAAGTTTTAATGGGCCAAATAAAAGCAAATACTTATAATTCAAGCTGAATAGCAAACAGTCAACTGTTGTCCTAAAATAATAAATTGATCCTAAAATATTTAAATTAACTTATTATATGTTTTACGATATGAATTTAATATGCTAATTTAAAGATTTAAATTACTAGAACTAGCCATTTATTTTATAATGTTGCCATTTTAATATTGGCAAAAATACTTAATTAGTAGATAGACTTACTATTTTTTTAACATATAAAATAAATTGTTTTATTCTGGTAACTGATTACTTACATTTTAAACCAATGCAAAACATTTTTTGTTTAGTTGTTTTTCTTAATTTAAAGTGCCCAATATACACTGGGTTAGCAGAGTACATAAAAATCAAGATGGCCAGAACACATTGTGAAAAACTAAGTACCAGGATCGTTACCTATAATCCAAATCATTTAAAAATCAGTGTTTAATAGAACCTACTTAAAATGATGTAACATTAAAATTTGATACTTAAATTTTATTCATCTCAACTAGGAAAGATTATAAAATGATTGATTGTCGGTCATTTTGGCTAAATCGAAATAAATGTGTTAATTTTTAAAATTTCGCGTTCCACAAGCAATATCTAGTCATATTATAAAGTATTTTCTCTACTCGCGTGCCCAAAGTAGTTACTTTGTGTAACCGTTTGCGTTGCAATATTACATTAGAAAATATAATTGCTTCTAAGAGTAAAGCTAAATTTATAGATTGGCGTTTTCGTTACCGATCGCCGTTTGACATTTCGGTTACTGATATGGTATATAAAAAAAGGTAGAACAGAAACTATAAATTAACAAATGGTGGCAAATTAATATACCGAAGGATACCTTGTACCCGGTTTAGTACCTCCACCAAATATGAGCCCTGTATACAGGGCCGATCATAAAAATGCAAATATAATTATCAGAAATTGTCGAGCGTGTCAGATTAAGACAGGGTAAGTTAATTACATGCCAAACAGTGTATATTCTACTTATCTGACAATATGAAAGTGACCTAAAGGAAACAGATGGAAAATTAAGATTCTCGAGCGTAGCTATTTTTTTATTTTGAAGAAAATAATTCAGGGATAACGAGAAATGTATAATCTGATACAACCCGAACGATTTTCACAAGCCGAAATAATAATTGTATTTTTTGACATATTTAAAAGTCTATAGCTATTACCCCCACTCTATGACGCTATTTAGCTTCGTGGGCTCCCTACTAAAATGCAAAGTTATTGTTTCCAGCTTAACAACAAATGAACGTCAAAACTGACAAATACCTTTTGACGTTAATAAATATTAGAATACAAATAAATATCCCATATAACATTTTTTGCCGGCGTTGTACATTTAATTTACTGGCATTGCCAACACTCTTTAATGGCAAGGCATTGGCAAAAGGTATCAAAAAGACGCGAAAGTGGGCAATTGACCGTTATTAGGTTACGTGTTGCAGATAATGTGATGGCATCCGTCATTAATAAGTTATTGGCAAAAAAATGCGTTTAAGATGATGGCATCCATCATTAATAAGTTATTGGCAAAAGACAACAAAAGACACGAAAGTGGGCAAATGCAGATACTCCCAAGCAGCAAGCTGACGTCTTATTGACGAAAATTGTCGCATATACTTTTTTTAAAAGCTAAAATGATGCGGTATTTTATTTGAAAATTAAAATAGGAAAAAACTCCTTACTGCATGCAATTTCCTTGCAATGCAAAGTACCATCTCTCGGAACACTGTCCAACTTGGAGATGCAGATTTTTACACTAGCCGAAGATATTTCTTTTAAAGCTAAGTGAGATCACCTACCGCAGACCGCTTTCGAATTATTTTTTGTCTAATGGGTACGGTTTAGACGATAAAAAGCGAAGATATTGCCGAAACGTAATAGTTTATTGTCCATTACGCCATCTATCGGTATGTCAAAAACTATTAAATATATATAATATTTTTATTAACACGTCTTTAAAACGTTTATTAAGGTTTTAAACAAAATGTTTACAGCTCCTAACAGTCTACTCGAATATCTTGCCTTCTCGACTAGCCATCACCAATTAATCACACAACACACACTTATTAGGTAATGAATACATTTAATTATGTCTATTAAAAAACTATTTTCTTTTAAAAAGAAACTAAAAAGCTAGAAAACCACGTAGAAAACAAATGCACAAAGCGGTCACATTCGGTCGAAATTAACGTAGCTAATTTTACCATCATTTTATTTTTATTCGCTCCAAAATACATAATAAACATTTTGTTTGACCTACTTTTTATTTGCATGATTGTTAACAATAAAATGTTATGAAAAGGCTATTTCCTTTAAATTATGTAAAAACATAAAATAATGTTTAGCTGCCATTATAAATAAAACAGATCAAAAAAATTGCTTTAATGTTAGTTAAATACCAATGTTAATAAGATGGTTTAAAAAGTATGAATATGCGTTGAAGGTTTGCCTTCAAAAATCCAATATTTATTTGCCTGCAACAAAAACGCGTGCTTTATTTAATCAGGATTGGTATGCCGCCATTTTTGTATGCTTGCCGGAAATTCGCCTGCATGTAAAATTTATTGGCAATTGAGTGTTTATTTAGGGTTGACTTTTAATGCGTATAAGATGTTGGTATAATATTGCCACCAATTGCCAATGCTTTACCATCAATGCCAATATGAAAAATGTACATTGCTGGCAAATAGTGTTTGCTGGGATATGTTTCTATTTTTGTAAGACACTCATAGCAAAAATATTGTTGCGAACTTTTGCTTCGCGTCGTTATTCTAATTTCTTTTGAGTACAAGAAAGTATCACTTGCGCACTTGATGGGAAATAGCTATTCGTTGTTTAACCGTTTTGTAAAGATTTCTTTGCTTTTTCCGTAATTATTAATTAATTATATGGAATACAAGCAATTAAGGTTCAGTTCTAATATGCTTTTTTTGGTAGTAGGGTAAAACCTAAATTAAACTAACCCATAAAAAGGTTTGGGTTAACACTTGTGTACTAACCAAATAGTCCTTCGATTAACTTCACCGATCGTTGCAATATAGGCTAATAACTAAAATAGTACCAACATACAGGGTGTCTCTAAAAGGTGTGTACAAAATGCTACCACAGATTCCTTCGGCCAAAATATAACGATCCTAATGCAATTTACCTTAGTCGAAAGGTTTATCGTTTGCGATATACAGGATGTCAAAGTTTCTAGCTTATTTTAGTTATTTTTAAATATTTTTTTTTTATTATTAAATTTTTCTTAAACAAAATTTGGTAGGGGATAGGGAGTTTTTTAAAGTAATAAACCGAAAGCTACTTCTATTTTTGCTGTCAAATATAGAATGAGATAGTGAAAGAATTTGTGGTAAATTTTGTATAGAATAAACTGTTTAATCTAAAATAATTTTAAAAAGGTAGCTCGTAGCAATATTTATAAAGTTTTCCTTTTTTGTGCTTAAAATATGGCAGAATTAAAATTATCCACTAAAATTTAAATATTCCTGGACAAAAAGTTATGATACTTTAAACCTAAGCAAAGGATCGCAGGTGGCTTCCTCTACATTTTACGACACAGAGATTAGCATATTTCAGTTCCTAACTCTAAATAATCTTCTTATACCTAATTTTGTATTTTTTTATAATAAGTAAAATATTTAAAAATAAATAAAATAAAATAAAAACTTTGACACCCTGTATTTTGCAAACGATCAACTTTATGACTAAAATATAATCGATAAGATCGTTATATTTTGGTCTTAGGAATTTATGATAGTATTTTGTACAGACCTTTAAGAGACACCCTATACCACGTATCTAGTACTTAAGCTTTATATAAGCCTTGTGGGCTACCATAAAAACAACAATCATACTTTTATTTATTATGAAAAATTTTTAAAAATGCCATTTTGGCTAACTTTCTTTTTCCAAACCCACATCGTTTAAACCATTTCCAATTACAAATTGTCAATTTGTATTTTTAAACCATTAAATAAAATTTTAAACCAAATAAGATATTTTACAAAGACGATTTTTAAAATAAATTTAATTTACCAACTTAATGAAATATATTTTTATTACTCTAAAAGAGGAAAAAGTAAAAAAAATATATGTCTTTGTATCTTAAAAACCCACTCAAAACCATTGTAACAACAACAACAATGTTTATTATTATAGCACCTGGCACCTTAAAATTTGAAAGTATTGTAATTTATTTTTTTAATTGTTAAATTCTTGTAGTCTTGTGGGTTTGTTTGCCCAATTAGGTTTATAATAATTTTCTGTTTATCCTGGTTGGTTCAGAATTCAAAAAATTATAATGATTTTCGCATTGTCTTTGGTTATTTAAGTTTGGGTATAATTTAAATAAAAAGTATTAAATACAAAAATTATGTATTTTTAATGACCAAAGGCATTATTTTTACCAATGGCCAAAAGAAATGCTAAAACTTAGTGAGACAAATTATGATAAACGCTTATATGTTGTATGACCAAGTTTGTGGTCATGGGCGTAGCCAAGTACAGGCAGCCATAAATAAAATAATTAATTTTTGTAGATGGCAAATTACCCGTAAATTTAAAGACAACGATACTACAATAAACATATACATATAATATGTATGTATAATGAGGTTGGTTCGTTACTATATCATGAAAGAGCATTATTTGATTTTATATCTATATCTATATATCTATCACATTGGCGAAATTTTTCTAGAATCCACTTAATTAATTAATAATGTCTTAACTAGTTGGTTAAAGAACTATTTTATTTAACGGAAAATGACTCCGAAATAGCGCTTCTGTGTACTATACTGTTTGGAATAAAATGCTTTTTGAGAATATGCAAATGCCTTTTCCTTATTTCATTAAAAAAAAAAGGTATGACTCTAAATATAATTTTGAGTTCTACCAATTCCACAAGAGTCAAATGAGTGCTTAAGGTAATTTGACTACCGTGGTATTTATTTTTGGCAACGCTACGGAAAAACAATAGAAATCATACCCAAAAATTCTACAACACAAACAACTTTCAACAAGTTATCGGTTTTAAATTGTTATGTTTATTTACTAAACCACCTTTATTATATCACAAAAAAAAGTTTCAATTAAAAGGTAAAACAGTCACTAAAAAAATTACAACAAATTTGTAAAACAAGGTCAAGTAGCACATAAATTTAAGGATAAACAGGAAAGTTTGGTCACCTAACCTGTCAAACCAACGTAAATATTTATACGTCGAATTATGGTCGTTGAATTGTTTACTTAAAACCCTAGGAAAAAACATGTTTTCTAAATATTGCGGATATTTATTATTGTTATATTATTGGATCTTGTAACCAAAAACGTATTGGACTGGCATCAGATTCTATGTCCCCACATACCGTATTCGAATACAGCGCACCGGGCGCATCATAACGCCTTTCCTGGCGGCAGATTTAGCGACATGTCAGTCACATGCATTTTCTCAATTATTTATTTATTGCTCTTATCACAAGCTCTGAAGGTCGGATTTTAATTTGCCAAGAATGTGGACTGCCGAATTTGCAACAGATATCGGAATACCAGACTTTTATTGATAGGTTGTTTTCGTTTTTTGCCTTTGAGTAATCAAAATATCACTTTTACAAACCTCAGAAAATTAGGAAAAATGCTGAAGCTCGAATAGAATGAAATTCTTGATATGGATTGCAGACATAAAAAATACGTCAATTTCATTTATTATAAAATTTGGTAACAAATATAAAAATGTTATGCTTTTTATATTTTACGCCGATTATTTACCTAAAAACCTAAAAAATTTTAAATTGCTTTTTATTTCCAAACACTCATTTTATTAAATAAATATTTCTAAACACATATTTAACTCAATGAGTTGTAATGTTAAAAGTGATTTTTTTAATACCTTTACATTTAGCTGGACTTGTTATTTTATTTATTTGTTTGCTATTATTCATGTCAAATTTAGTAATTAAAATTTGATTTTTTTCTGACGACAGATCGATCTGAAATTTGGTAACCTATGACAATACAATAAAATATATTCTTTATTATTGTTAATCCAAGATGGCTGCCGATACAAAATGGCGAATAACATATTACTTCAGAACAACCTCCATGAAAGGGATTGATAAAATAGAGCTCCCTATGAAAAAATTTAAATCCAAGATGGCAGCCACCACAAAATGGCAAAATACATATTTTTTTACAACTACCTCAATATGGACATCAAATAAAAAGGCTTGATTGGTAGAAAAGAGCTTACTTTTATTACAATAAAAATGTTGAAGGTTATGTACTAAAAGCTAAAAAATGTTTCGGTAAGTCCTAATAGATTGCGCTAATCTTTTTATCAATCTGGAGTATTGATCAGACAAATAATAAAATCTTTGGTTATTTCTGAGTAGTTATAGTGAGCCATTAAATTAACTTAATAGAATAGGAAGTGTCAAATAACAACAAAACGAAAACTTGAAAATAATTATAAAAAAATATGTTAAATGGTTTTATTGTACTGAAAGCTGGAACATAATGGTAAGTCCTAGGTCAGATCGCACCAATCAACTTCATCAATTGGGAGTTATGATCGGATAAATAATAAAATCGTTAAAGATATTTCACGGGCCCAACGATTTTATTACTGTCTTTCAATTCCCCAGATTAATGAGAAAGATTGGTGCGATCTAGTAGCTAGAAATTACCGAATTATTTTTTAGCTTGTAGTACATTTAAAACGTCCAAATTTTTTTTATATATGATTTTTTTTCTTAAAAAAAGATGTAAATGTCTATCCTTATTCATTAAAAATATTTAAAGTTAAGTTTTAGTTAAAAAATTTTAACTTAAACATTACAAGAATTTTATCCGGCTTTATCAATTTCTTGTTTTGTAAAACTTTAAAACAAAATTGTTCTTACCATTAGGATTAAAATAAAAGAACCTGTCAAATCCAACAACTCGTTTTGCTTAAGAAATTGTAAGTCTACGAAAAGTTTTGCCTAAAATGTCTGGATTAGCTAGGAAGATTTCTGGTATTAGCATGAGAAACTTGAAGCAACTTATTCAGAACAATTATTTTTGTCATGAATAAATTATTGCTTCATTTAGTTATTATAAAACGTAGTTTGAAGGATTTTTTTTAATTCAACGGAAATATACACATTTTCAATACTTTTTCTTACGTCCAAAATGCATTACTTTTTGTGAAACAGGAGGCGTTGCGCAATGTAATTTTCTGGCAATAGCCAAAAAATATGTTCTTTCGAACGCTTGCGTCTCTTTGATTTTAATATTTACTAATGACGTTTATCAAAGTTTATCAACAATACATGATAACGTGTCCAAGATAAGGACGGGCCAGTATGGGCATCTTGGAAATGGTAAGAGATACGGAGTCGAGTTAAATGAGAACAAAGTTAAGGTTTTATATGCCTAATAATATGCCGTTTAGAACGTTTTAAAATTCCGAGTATTTCCAGAGATATCCGGAAAAAACCGAAATATTAGATATTTGTTTTATTTTTCCCTGGTCTTATTTAAAATCGGATTTAAAAATAAATTGCACTTTGCATTGCCACTTTTTCTGCTCTATCTAATGGTGGTATTTGCATTTGAACTGCGACGTTTTGTTTTCGTAAGGACCATCATTAACTTTATTATTTTTAAATACGGTCCTGATATTCTGATATCAAAATTTAAAAGCCTATTTTAATACAAATTCAATTATGTATCACACATTGAGGTTTAATCCTCTAATACAGACCTGTATTTTTGGGAAATTTAATAAAAATAATTATCTCTACATTTTAAGTTAATAAATTACTTTAATAAAGCAAGCAGAACTTATCGAAAACCCTAACATCACTAACTCACAATTTTTAAATACAGTCCTGATATTTAAATATTGAAATTTCAAAGCCAATTTTATTTAAAATTTACTATATGGTTTTTAACCGTAATACAGCCCTGTAATTTCTCAGAATTCGGTAAAAATAGTAAGTGCTACATTTAAAGCTTATACATTGGTTTAGTAAAAAAATTAACTTTAAAAGCTGCAGAAATAAGTGATTAAGTGGTTGCTTATAAAATGACAATTTTATGCGGAACTTGTTTTCAACTTTTTCCATTTGGGTAAATCTAACAACAAGAAAAACATACTTGTCATAATTTTTGAACTGTAATTTATCTAAATATCAGAAAAGCTCTCTAAAACCAAATATTTAGGTTGGTAATAAATCATTTGTTTTTCTTAACATTGACGATATGACGGTATGATCATTATCGCGGAATCATGCAAAATCCTCTAAGTTGTTTTGCATTTGCAATTATTAAGAAAAAACAAATGATCTATTACCAACTTAATTATTACTTTTAAGGCCTTTTTGATATTTTAGATAAATTACAGTTAAAAATTATTAAAGATGCTTGCTTTGTTAGATTTACTTAAATAGAAAAAAAGCGGAAACAAGTTTCGTATAAAAATTGTTATTTTATAAGTGAATCATTTGACCATTTATTACTTGAGAATTTTTAAGTTATTATATTTTTACTAAATTTATGTATTATTTTTAAATGTAGAGCTTACCATTTTTATCAAATTCCTAAAAAGTACAGGGCACGTATTACGGTTTAACCATAATAGTGTCGCTCGCCGATTTTTATAAAACTACAATTTGTTTTAGTACATCAAAGAAAACCAGACACGTATTTTTATATTGGCTATTTAATACTTTTAAAAGGGGAAAATGCACTCCTGAAATTCACCCTTTATAACTCTTTGTTTTCAAATATCTTAAAAAAAGATAAATAGAGGCTGATAAAGTTCTCGAAAAATATAATAATGATTTCTGATTTCATGAAGTTATCTCCATTCGTTCTCAAGATATTTAAAAAAACAAGTTAAGAGGTGGATTTAGGGCTGCATTTGCTGCTTAAAAGTGTTTAATGGCCTATAAAAAAGTGTTTATTATTTTTAGATGTACTACAACATATTGCAGTTTTATTAAAATTGGGGGGTGGAGTCACCTAGAGAGTAGCTTTCTTGTTGACTGGGTCGAAAAATATACTAGAAACGGTTCGCGAAACTGCTGGTTGTCCCAAGTACAGTCAATGCTTGCATAAACAGTACGCGCAACAATTGTCTGCATTTGCGGACATTAACAGAATTAATTAGCACATTTGACTGGTTTGCATACACAGACTATTTATACGTGAAGATTATTCACACAACCAAAGTTGTGACCCTACAAGAGATAAAATTTTATTTAAACCAAAGCAACATATGAAATTGGTATTCAAAAAAAAGTCTGCTTAGTCTTTAAAATGGGATAATGAAGCCACAATTTGGGACTTTTGTACATATACGTATTTAATCGAGTTGGCCTCATTCTGATTTTGTGCGCACAAAAGTATGACAAGTCCATATAATGGGCGATATCATTTTTACAGGAGTTTGAAACAATTACACCGGTAACAACAAAGCAGTTTAAAAATATATATTTATATTTCCTGTAACTACAATGATTTTAGTAACATAAAACCTACACACGCAACTAAAGCATTTTAAACATTTGGGGAGGAAGGAAAGACCTCCGCGGGCAGCAGGTTCTACATTCTAAAAACTCTAGGGATAAAAGAACAAAACAAAGTGGGAAGTTCAGGGTCTGTTCATTTGGACCGTATAGGGATGCATACGCGCGGCACCAACGAGTTTCTCTGTTGGGAACCGTGAGTGGAGGAACTATACTGGACAATTCTTCAAAGCAGAAGCCATGGAAGTACCTATAAAAAAGCGATAAATCCCCCACAGCCCGACGATGGGCAAGAGAAGGAAGCCTTTCTGTAAGTAAAGGATCATTAATGAGACGAATAGCTCTTCTTTGAATGGAATCAAGAATGCTTAGGGTTGTGGGGGACGCCATGCCCCAGATATGAGAACATTATTCCAAGGGAGGTCTGATTTGGGACACATATAACGTGTATAAATTAGAAGGGGAAAAATACTTTTTGGCTTGAAAGAGAAATCCAAGCTTTTTTTTGAAGCTGCCGTGGCTATAGATACAATGTGGTTATGCCAGTTAAGGTTACTTTCAAATGTGACGCCCACAAGATTGAAGGTGTCCTTGTTCTGTAAAACTTGGCCGCTCATAAGTGAGAGGATGAGTATTTGGTGACTCTTTTCGCGACAAGGAACATGATTGTGTTTTGGATGCAATAAAATGGACGAGATTTTTGGCGCCCCAATCCAATATTAAATTAATATTCTGCAAAAGAGATATCTGCATCGCTCTGCATTTGTTTTTCAAATCAGGTTTAGTGATGGGTTTAGGAACCTGAAAACTGAGTGCAGAGTATTATCGTCGACGAAACTATGAATGAAATTAGTTCGTGGACGAGAGAAGGTCGCTGATGTAAAGAAGAAACAATGTTAGTAGCCAGAACTGAGCCCTGAGGTACTCCAGCATTTACTTGGTGAAAGCTTGAAGAATGGCCGTCCACAATAACTGGATATACGTCGATCAGATAGATAACTAGAGAGCCAAGTACAGAGTTTAGTTGAGAGACCATAGAGAGGAAGTTTATTAAGAAGTGCGGCATGCCAGACCTGGTCAAAAGCTTTGGATATATCAAGAGCAACGATCTGGGACTCACCTAGAAACTCAAGAGACTTATTCCAGCAGTGTGATACGAAGGAAAGAAGATCTGCTGTAGATCTTTTGTGGCGAAATCCATACTGCCTGTCATGCAAAATTTTGTGTTTTTCTAAATACTTAAGAATTTTTAAATTAATGAATTTTTCCATTACTTTACAAAGAACTGAGAGAATTGAAATTGGTCTATAGTTAGATGGAAGAGATTTAGATCCTTTCTTGGGAATAGGTTGAACACGTGCAGCTTTCCAGCTCTCCGAAAAGATACCTGTGTCGTAAGAAATTCGAAAGAGCCGAGTTAAGATTGGTGCAAGTTCTGGAGCACATTTTTTAAAACGACTGCTGGTATGCCGTCCAGCCCAGACGATTTCTTGGTGTTAAGAGAAGAAAGGATACGCTTAGTGTGTTTCACCTTAAAAATAATATCGGGCATTTTATGAGGAACTGGGGTAATAGCTGGAATTGGATGATTTACGGGAGCGTCAAGGGTTGAATTGGCAGCAAATTGTTTAGCAAATAGTTCTGCCTTTATTCTAGCAGGGACGTATAATTTCATTATTCTAAGTTAGTAGTAGAAAAGAACTGGTACAAAAATTCCTACTTATGTTATTCGCAAAGGACCAGAAAGATTTGCTGCCATTTCAGCAAGAAAGAACTTTATTTTAGCTTAACCAGGATTAGTTTAATAGCCCAGTGGAGTCATGACTGTTGGCACCACAACAAATGTTCTTAAGAAGAAAAAAATATGCCTTCATATGTGTTTTTAAGTTTTTAAATTTTTTGAACAAAGCAATTAAAAATGCTGCTTTTAAGTTCTTGTATTTTTCTTTTGTTCGTTTCTGGCTTCTGTTTTCAAGAAAAAAAATAAAGTCACTTTAAAAAGGATTTATAAACAATATAAAATAACATCCAAAATTAAAAAATAACAATTTTACGATATTCTTTATTTTAAAGCAGGTAATTCTATATTTATATTTATGTTTTTATATCATTTTTCCTACGAGTACTTTTTAGAATTATTTAAAGTTTTTTTAAAATTAAACTAGAAATCAAGAAAATGCAAAATCTGAAACAATTATATTTTTAATTGCTTAATCAGAAAAGTATATATATATTTTTTTAAGTCAGTAGCGCACTTTTTTTCCAATAAAATTGGCTGTGTTGCCTACTAAGACGCCACTGGACCCAGGTAAACCACGAGCGTATAACTCTATTGTAATTAAAAAAATGTTTAAATTAACAATCTTTTTGTTTAGTAAGGACTTTATACTCAAAAGTGCACCTAAATTTTATCCCCAAGACTTGAAAATAATTTTAGATTTTACAATGGTATATAAAAACATGCAAGTCATGTAACACACAGAAGCAAACTCTAGTAAATTTTAACTTACCCACCAAGACACTTATTTAACCAGGAAACTTTTAGATGTTCACTGAGTTTTAACACTGTTGCTTCGTGTTTCAAATAAGAAACCCAATTTACTTTTAGAAACCCCCGATCGATGCACTACAATGTTAAAAATTTGTATGCAAATAAAAAATTTAAAATTACAGCTACAGGTTTACTGCTTCCGGCTTTCATTTCAAGAATTTTTCCGGTAACTTCACAAGAAATAAACGAACTTAAACTAGGCAAAAAAGTAAAAATTACACCGGAATAACTTTGTGTTTCGTATCTTGAGTTACGAGCGGTCTTCTTATTTTATTTACGGAAATGTCTAGCGAGAGCTTACAATTTATTCATCACTGTTAAACTGAATTATTAGTGATAGGTAAAATTCACTAAACTACGTATCTAAGTCAACTTTTTTTCAGTTTATTTTAAAAAATAATGTTACTTTAGTTGCTAAGTTTATAAATTATTATTTGCGATAACTCTTATACAAGATAATGCTATTAGCAATAGTACCTATATTTTTTCTGAGGCACTAGCTAAAGGACCGCTGGCGAATTGCTCGTTGTCCGGCTGGTTTTTATATTCACGTGTATAAAAACTGCCGAAAATGTTAATTCGTTTGTTATTAACGGCGGTTTTTACTTATTTTATCACTAGATTTCTTTGCCTGGCGGCTTTGCTTATGAAATTAATAAAAACCGCCGATAAATAGATAAAGTTAATCTATTTATTTATTTTGCTTTGCCGGAAGCGTTTGTTTTTTGTGGTTTTATTGTTTACTTCTGTATTTTAGTTTATGGCACTCTTTGAAAGAACAAATTGAGTGGGAGAGGCAAGTAAAACCACTATTGTATTTATCCTAACGTTTCGTGGCTGAATTACCACTTTATCAAGGGCCTATAATATTTAAAAAGACATATTAAATCACTATTTCGACACATGGACCCAATATTTTACAACACCAAAAAACACTTTTAAAACAATATTGTCACGCAGGAAAGGCGAAGAAATAACGTCATCGTCAGCAATTAAATATAACTTAAAATTCTTAAAAAGTGGAACATTATTTGTCTGAAAATTAAATTATGAACAATAAAAATAAAATAAGAAATATTTATAAAAAAAACTATTAAGGAAAAAAATAAAAAAGAAATTACTTACCTATCCGAATTCGAACTCGGAACTTGTCGCTTACATGATAACACTTCTAACCCTGTAGCTACGTAACAACTTGAATAATTTTTTTAAATGTTGATAACATGTTTAAAAAAATAAGTCGTGTTCATGAATTTTATCTTGTGACTTTTTTCTTTTCCTAAAAATTTTAAAGTTTGTTCCACCCCATATACATGCATACTTTAATTGGTAATACTTTAGTTTTAGTTTTATAAAACGATCAGTTTTTTTCTTCTCGCTAAAATATTTCTGGCTTCTCTTTTCCCCAAAAGATGTACATTTTTTTAACTTATAAAGAGCTTTGATAAATGTTTCATAGGTGTCAAACGTGTCTCCCAGTTTTATTTTTGTTTGTTGATTGATAATAAAAATAATATTAAACAACAAAACAAATAAATATTACAGTTTATTACAGTAACTATTATTAGGCGGTTTTCAATGTTTTTATAAACGAAACCGCCAGACGGTGGCATCTACAGATAAAATTAGTATATACCTCCGGTAATACCAAATTAATTAACATTTTTCCTGGTTTTCATATACGTAAACAGATAAAACCGCCGGACGGCGGTTGTCTTCTTATAATTGAGGAAAACCGCTAGAGGTCGTCAAATTAAAAATATATATTTAAAGTTATTAAATTTTGTTTAATTGTATTGTTGAGAATTTGAAATATTATTTTTTTTTTTAGTTTCATGCTTTTACCTTCAAATTTTAACATAAAATTGAACTCTCTACAGCATTTATTTATAAAATTATGTTTTATTTAAAAAATAAAAGTAGGTATTTCTTGGGCATTTTTCATAGTTTTAGTTATAACCAGTAGCGTAGCTAGGCATAGGAGGTGTGGACGGTCACCTAAGGCTCGAGCCTGGAGGGGCCTCGCGGCAAGGTGAAAGTATATAATGTAATATAGGGACATAACATCGAAATGACGGCAAATAAAGGGTGCTGATTTTTTTTTTGTTTTTGCCTATAGTTGTAAACTGTCAGAAAACGGGTCTTGCATAATTATATTATGTCCCCCTCCCCTAGGTCCCTCAGATCATGACTTAGTTACTATATCTTACCCTGCTCATCCCGAAGTAAATGAATGCATGCCACCACGCACCGTATGACACTACAACTCAGCCGACTGGGATGGCCTGAGGGACTTCTTTGCCACTTACCCCTGGATTTCCATTTTTTCTTCTCGTGATCCTTCTGAAATTTGCAATCAACTAACTGAATCAATTCAATTGGGCATTGAAACCTATATTCTACACACCATCAAGAGACCCCAAACAATCCAATAACAAACCCTGGTTTTCAAATCTATGGCATAAAGCTAGAATTTTAAAAGTTCAGGCTCACAAGAAGTTTCTACAGGATCCTAGTCCAGAAAACCGACAGGCCAGCATTGAAGCAAGAAACTACTACAATCAAACAATTTCTAAAGCCAAAGACTCCTTCGACAATCGTATTAAAAACAAAGTTCTTTCTTGCTCAAATGGCAGCAAATCTTTCTGGTCCTTTGCGAAAAACATAAGTAGGAATTTTTGTACCAGTTCTTTTCCACCACTTACTTTGGAAGATGAAATTATTTCTACCGCTAAAGGAAAGGCAGAACTATTTGCTAAACAATTTGCTGCCAATTCAACCCTTGACCCTCCCGTAAATCATCCAATTCCAGCTATTACCCCAGTTCCTCATAAAATGCCCGATATTATTTTTAAGGTAAAACACATTAAGCGTATCCTTTCTTTCTCTTAACACCAAGAAATCGTCTGGGCTGGACGGCATACCAGCAGTCGTTTTAAAAAATGTGCTTCAGAACTTGCACCAATCTTAACTCGGCTCTTTCGAATTTCTTACGACACAGGTATCTTTCCGGAGAGCTGGAAAGCTGCACGTGTTCAACCTATTCCCAAGAAAGGATCTAAATCTCTTCCATCTAACTATAGACCAATTTCAATTCTCTCAGTTCTTTGTAAAGTAATGGAAAAATTCATTAATTCACAAATTCTTAAGTATTTAGAAAAACACAAAATTTTGCATGACAGGCAGTATGGATTTCGCCACAAAAGATCTACAGCAGATCTTCTTTCCTTCGTATCACACTGCTGGAATAAGTCTCTTGAGTTTCTAGGTGAGTCCCAGATCGTTGCTCTTGATATATCCAAAGCTTTTGACCAGGTCTGGCATGCCGCACTTCTTAATAAACTTCCCTCCTATGGTCTTTCAACTAAACTCTGTACTTGGCTCTCTAGTTATCTATCTGATCGACGTATATCAGTTATTGTGGACGGCCATTCTTCAAGCTTTCACCAAGTAAATGCTGGAGTGCCTCAGGGCTCAGTTCTGGCACCAACATTGTTTCTTCTTCACATCAACGACCTTCTCTCGTCCACAACTAATTCCATTCATAGTTTCGCCGACGATAGTACCCTTCACTCCAGTTTTCAGGTTCCTAAACCCATTACTAAACCTGACTTGGAAAACAAACGCAGAGCGATGCAGATATCTCTTTCGCAGGATCTTAATTTAATATTGGATTGGGGCGCTAAAAATCTCGTCCATTTTAATGCATCCAAAACACAATCATGTTCCTTGTCGCGAAAAGAGTCATCAAATACTCATCCTCTACTTATGAGCGGCCAAGTTTTACAGAGCAAAGAACACCTTCAATCTTGTGGGCGTCACATTTGAAAGTTACCTTAAGTGGCATTGTATCTATAGCCACGACACCTTTAAAAAAGCTTGGATTTCTATTTCGAGCCAAAAGTATTTTTCCCCTTCGACTTTATACACTTTATATGTGTCCCAAATCCCGACCTTGGAATATTGTTCTCATATATGGGGCATGGCGTCCCCCACAATCCTAAGCATTTTTGATTCCATCCAAAGAAGAGCTATTCTTCTCTTTAACGATCTTTCACTTACAAAAAGCTGCCCTTTCTTGCCCATCGTCGGGCTGTGGGGGATTTATCGCTTTTTTATAGGTACTTTCATGGCTTCTGCTCTGAAGAATTGTCCAGAATAGTTCTTCCACTCACGATTCCCACCAGAGAAACTCGTGGTGTCACGCGTATGCATCCGTATACGGTCCAACTGGACAGGCCCCGAACTTTCTACTTTGTTCGTTCTTTTATCCCTAGAGTTTCTAGAATGTGGAACCTGCTGCCCGCGGAGGTTTTTCTTTCCCCCAAATCTTCAAGTATTTAAGTCCCGTGTCAACAAACTCCCCTTACTTCGCTTAAGACACCCACGGTTCGTTAGTATTTAGGCTTTTAGCCTTCATAGTTTGCTTAAAAATAAAAAAAATATATATGAAATATCAAAAAAAAAGACAAAAAGATTGTGTTCAAAGGGTCGAAAAGGTTAAATTAAAGTAATTTTGTATTTCTTAGTTCTTAACGAAGCGAACAGTTTTCTTAAAATTTTGTTTAAAAATTCAATATTTTTTTGTTTACCTGTCCTCGTGTAACACCTAGCCTGGGACACATTGCATATTTGTCACAATTGTTTACTTGCAGAAAAACAAGAGCACCAAAGTATTAAAAATTGTTTGCACAAATAAACATGTCCCTCCATCGGGTTTTCAATTTTTAGTAAACACTTTATATTCTCCTTGAATATATTATGTTAACTGTTGCTGGTTATTTGCACGTGCAGACACGATGTTAGAGTATTTTTGCATAAAATTATGCAGTTTTATATAGGGGCGATTTTGGTAAAAACCCTTTTTTGCATAAAGCTATTTACTCGACGCAAACGATGGAGACGGTTGAGCGGCCGCTCAACTTTTCATGTTGCAAACAGCAAGACTGCTTTTATTTTAGTTTATTAATTACAACATTTAAGCTGAACATCAGTGGCGGCATGTTATTTTTATTAATAAATTTTAATTTTAAATATATTCATTACAACTGGAGATTAAATTTTAAAAAATCCCGACTACTTTTTTAGAAAAATAATGCATTTTATCTCTTATATTTTTTTGGATCTACCGTCTTTAATTTATTTAGCTTTAAAGAATATACAAGGGTTGCATAATTTAATTTTTACGAATTTGGCAACCTGTTTAAAAAATAAATAAAAAGAAATCAAGCTTTTTGCGAATTTTTCCAAACCCGTTCCTAATACTTTTTATATTTTAATTTTTTTTATGACTGTAACCATTACGATTTTTCCGGCATAATGCTTAAAATTTAGATATTTTTAAAAATAAGGGTACCTATATTTTAAAACAAAAATTTATATCTTTAAAGATACCTTATATACCACAAAAAAAATATATATCCAATGATTGCACATTGGGTTTAAGAGTACGCAGAACTTTGTATAGAGAGATTTTTTTGTAAAATTAATAAAAAAAAGTTTCCCATATGTAGACAACTTGAGGCGGACACGCTGTATATCAATAGCATAGGCAAAGGCAAGCTACCAATGTAATAATATTTCAATGGGGTGACTTAAAGTTTTTAAACTAAATAACACTTATATAAAAACTTATTTTTTCATTATCACCTAATTTTGTTGAAAAAATGTATATTTTAAAAATAATAAAAATAACAAAAAATTTTAAACGGTTTTACCAAATTAACTTCATTACTAAAAAATAATATATTCGTAATTTTAGAAAACCAATACCTAATAAAAATATTATTAAATTTAAATTTTTGTATCATTTCCACGTCCCATTTAATTTCCTTTCTTCAATTTTTATTTTTACTTGTAACATAAATGTCACACAAAAATATTTTATCCTCAAGAGAGAGTTTTTCTCCTAATGCTCAAAATAAGATGTAAAGTTAAAACTAGATTTAAGAGTCACCTGGTATACTTTTTTGGCGCCACTTAGATAGTTAATAAACAATAGTTTAAAAACTAAAAAAACACGCTTTTATATGCAACCGAACTAAAATTTAGAAAATAATTTTCATTACAAAGAGTTTGTCACTTCAGAGTAAAACATTAGGGTGCTTAATATATTAAATGTTATAATTATTCTATTTGCAAATATCTATGAGGCAAAAGTTATGAAAAAACAGTAAAATGCCGCTTTTGCTCTGAAATGACAACTCTTTGTAATGAAAAATTATTTTCGGTTACTATACAACGTGTTTTTTAGTTTTTAAATTATTATTTATTTTTCATTTTTAGTTCGATATATCAATTAGTTTTTTAAAAATAAATGCTCCAGTTTATTCGCTAAAAATTTCCTTCGCCATTTGTCAAGAGAGAAGTATTAAAGAAATTTATTCATCCTGGCGGTTCTAATCAGGATAACGGGATACTGTTTTAAATTATTGCATTGTCATCAGTCCTTGATACGTGTGCAAAGTTTCCAAGGAATTGAATCGCTGGAAGTTATTCAAAAATTAGGTTCAAAGATTCCGTTACATAGATAGATAGTTACAACCCAGAAGCTAATAAAAGCGTGTTAAAAATTAGTTGTATTAAACCACAATTGTGCATATTACAAACATTTAGTACCTGACTTAAATATAAAATTAATTTGCATAAAATGTATTATTTTCGCTTTTGGTTATATTAAAGAAAAGTTTTTATCTCTTTGTTAGTTCATTATCATTTAAAGGTAAATTCGGCCGTATAAAATCACAATTTAATTTTCTTTCAACAAGTGCCCATTCTTTTTCTTTTCATCGATTTTTAGGGAGCTTTTACTTAGTGGAGGAATTTTAGAGATAATATAAAAATATTTAATAAGAAGCCGCACGAACAACGTACGGCAAAGAAAAAAAAAAATATGAGTCTAGTACCTATCTCTTTCACTTGATACTTACTTGGTTTTTATGGGACCAACGTGGAAGTGTACTCTTTATATAAAAAAGTATTTTTAAAGCGAGTTTATAAACGGCAGAGTTATCGCGTAACACACACAAAAAAAAACATACCGGCGAATTGAGAACCTTCTCCTCTTTGAAGTTGGTTCAAAAGTGGGTACTTTACTACCTTAGTGGAGAAGTTGAAAGTTTGTGAGATACAGGGTGCCAAAGCTTTCATTTTATTTTAGTTATATTTAAAATGTAGTATTGCGGTAATGTTTATATCAGGACATCTAAGTCTGCTTATGATTTTGTTTTAAAATGTATAAAGCAAGAAAAAAACATTTTAGGCCAAAAGGTATACTAACTTGATATCGTTGGGAGCAACAAAACTGTGGTTATGTGTGGTGTGAGTTTTACTTGGTTTTGGGCACAAAATTAATTTAGCTTTTTAAAAATATATTGGGTAATTTTGCATAAGTTTTCTAAAATAGCACATTTTGAACCAAATACATGCTTCCCCCCTTAAACAAAATAAAAGGACATTGAAAATGGTGATTTCTTATGTGGTTTATATAAAAAAGGTCTAAAATATATGTCTAAAAAGTTTTCAGCGATTTCTGAGATACAGATACAATTTTTTTTTAATATTATTTTGTAAATACTGTCTCGCGCCAATATTAGTAAAAAGAGGGTACGCCTTCACTAGAATTTTAATGGTTTTTATATTTTTTTTTCTGTTAAAGTAGAGACAAATACAACTTTTATATATCTTGTGTTTTCTTTGCATTTAGTTCTGTTTTTAAAAAACAGATTATTATAAATGAGCAAAATAATTCTGATAAAAATTTCACAGCTGGATTTAAAATTGTTTATTTTTTTGTTTTTATTTTATGTTGTTCTCCATTTCTAAGAGAAATAAGACAAACGAAAAATGAAGTTTTTGTCATTAAATTAAAAAAACATGTAAAACATTATCAAAGCTCTTCACTGTCTCCTCAAGAAAGAATGAATTATTTGGCTATTTTCTACATAGGAAGCGAGATACTGAACACCATAAACTAAAATGATAGTAATGTCCCGGGTAAAAGGTTGTGAATTCTTGTTTCTTTAATGCCCTTGGTAATCACTAATAAATTCTTTTAAATAACTTTAGTTTCTTTTCTACATGCAGGGTGGCGCCTTATCGTTGACGCCTTGCAGGGACAGCCGAAAAATGTTAGAGATAGAAAAAATCGTAAATAGAAAAGGTTTTTTGGAGACTTTTACGTAGAATTTATATGGTGTACCTTTATTTTTTCCATTGGCTTTTAATTTAAAGTTATAACACAAAGTTGTTTTTTTAATGGAACACCCTGCTATATTTTATTACCAGTTGAAAGGTCTCCTTAAAAGCTATAAAAATACCGCATTTATTATATCTATTTTAAATAGTTGCGGAAATATGGCCATCTTCAGGATTTTCTTTTAACGAAACACCCTGTATAATATATTATCGTTGCATATATATTTAAAAGAGGTTTCACAAAATCCCACATTCGATATATTTATCTCTAATGGTTCTAAAAATATGATCATATTATTCTAAAACCTTTTATTAACTTGGGTTGTAACTATCTATCTATCTATCCATCTGGCTATGTTTGTAACGGAATCTTTGAGCCTAATTTTAACCAACTTCCAGCTATTCGATTTCTTTGAAACTTTGCACACGTATTAAGGACCCATGACAATGCAATAATCTGCAAACAGTATCCCGTTATCCTGCTTTGGATCGCCAGGAAAAAAAAATCCATTATATTATTATAACCACTGCTTGATACCACCAAGTGTCATCTGTCACCTGTACGTCCCAGTGGTACCAACCACCGGCCATTTCAAGAGTTCGATCTGAATCGATTTTACTCAAATTTTATATTAGGGTATTTTCAGAAAGTAAATCTGAAAAACTTTGCTAATCTTGACAAAATGGCGAAAAAATTTTTTAGTGAATAAACTGGAGCATTTATTTTTAAAATTAATTGATATAACGAACTAAAAATGAAAAATAATTAATAGTTTAAAAAACTAAAAAAACACGCTTTTATATGCAACCGAACTAAAAATTAGAAAAATTTAAAAACAGTATCCCGTTAAGTTCCAGCATTTTCCAGGAAAACCGGAAAAGTGAAAAATCGTACGTTCTGGCGGATGCGCCAGATTAGACAATTGAATAATCGAACTTGACAACATTTGCCGACGGGTTGGGGACCAGGGGCTCAATTCTGCTAAATTGAACTCATTCGTTCGCTGAACGTATTCGTTCCGGGAGCGTATAACCTTCATCTGTTTTTTTAACACGCTTTTTAACGAACGAATAACCTTCACTTGTTTTTAAAACAGGCGGTCATAAAACAGAAATCTGTATTACCAACTGACATCTGACAAAATTCACAGTCATAACATAACCTAAAATTCCTTTAATGTGAAATTAAAGTTGAAAAAATCAGTTAACTAAGCTATTAAAAACAAAGTATACACTTTAATTGAAATACAAGAAGCAAATAAAAGTAACTAACAAGTTATTGCATATAACTTTTATACCATCTTCCATTTATACTTTCTAAAAAGAAGGCCTTTATTGAGTGTTAGGTACTTGTACCGAATGTTAGATTAGGACAAAGACTGGAAATGGAGATTAGCAAACTACATTAAAATATCACTTAAGGTAAAGTAAACTAAAGTAAACTCATATTTAGAAAAAACATTTATGGTAAATTTCTTTTTAGTTTAAAAAGGTAATATTTTAAAAAATATTTGTCTTATTTATGCAAATTGGGTAATTGTTTCGAAAGTTGGAGCAACCCCATTTTGACCAAATTTGATATACAGGGGCACAGAACTAATAAAAAAGGGGCTGGTTATTTTCCACCAAGTGTCATCTGTCACCTGTACGTCCCAGTGGTACCAACCACCGGCCATTTCAAGAGTTCGATCTAGAATCGATTTTACTCAAATTTTATATTAGGGTATTTTCAGAAAGTAAATCTGAAAAACTTTGCTAATCTTGACAAAATGGCGAAAAAATTTTTTAGTGAATAAACTGGAGCATTTATTTTTAAAAAATTAATTGATATAACGAACTAAAAAATGAAAAATAATTAATAGTTTAAAAAAACTAAAAAACACGCTTTTATATGCAACCGAACTAAAAATTAAAAAATAATTTTCATTAAAAAAAATATTTTCACTTCATAGTAAAAAGCGTGGGGTGCTTAATATATTAAATGTTATAATTATTATATTTGCCAATATCTATGATGGAAAAGTTATGAAAAAATAGTAAAATGCACCCCACGCTTTTTACTATGAAGTGAAAATATTTTTTTAATGAAAATTATTTTTAATTTTTAGTTCGGTTGCATATAAAGCGTGTTTTTGTTTTTTAAACTATTAATTATTTTAACTATTTAACATTAATACAAAGTTTTTACAAAATACTTGTTTATAAAGTTATTGATATTAATCAGTATGTCTCTAAAAAAGGAAAAATGTTTTTTTTTATTTATAGCTGCTCTGCCATTTGAATGGCTATATTTTAAATTAAAAAAATTATGTGTTTTTTCAGTATTAAAAAATAACATACTCCTATTACTATGGCAACATCTCCGTTGCTTTAAAATATTGCGTCGGGGTTTCTTTAGAAACTTTGTTACTCTGCTTTCAATTATTCTGTTTTAATCTCGAGTTACACAAACTTTCAATAAACAATTAAGCTAGTAAAACGGGAATACCTTTAATTAATTTAATAAGCAAGTTTTTAGACAATGTTTTTTTTTTGTTAAACATTCTTAACCCACATTAGTTTAATCGTTTGTTAAAATGTTTTGTGCAATGAGGGTATAGACATTTTATTACAAATTGATCTAAACGTGACATCTACTAACAATATGTTACCTTTCAAAACATAGGTAAAATTTTGAATTGTTATATTTTTTAATAAAGAATTATTTAAATTTTTAATCAGTGTATTATTCTTTTGTCCCGTTTTTCCCACATAACAAAAAGCTGCATAATTAATTACTATAAAGTCTACTCTCCTTAGCGCCTTGCAGTGCGGTTTAACCTTTCTACAGAGTAAAAATATTACGATCCATGCATTGGTGCAGACATATATGCGCAAGAATTGGAAGCTCATATTTTCCAAACTGTTAGTGAAAATTATTTCAAATGTGAAATTCTTAAAAGTCTTTAAAATGTCTTTTTAATGGTGATAAAATATGCAGGTGTTTTATTTAAAAATTGTCATTTTATTATTTAACTTTGGCGATGGCTATATTTCCGAAACTATGACAAATTATACTTATCAAATGTGATATTTTTTTACGACGTTTAAGGCGACCTTTCTATTGGTAATAAAATATACAGGATATTCCACTTTGTGTTATAACTTAAATTAAAGTCGAATGAATAAGGTACGCCACTGAATTCTACGTAAAAATACCTAAAATTTTCTATTTACACTTTTTTCTATCTCTAATATCAAGCAAGTTACAAGTGCCTGCCCAAATTGGCAAAATTTAAAAACACTCTGTATCTCCAATACGAATCAAGTTGCTGCACGATTTGCTTTCACCATTGAATTTGTTTTACAAATTGAAGTCGAGATTGCGGAATTGTATACAAAATTCACAAAAAAACACAGTGTAGCATGAATTCTTAATAATATTGGCTGTGGTGACAAATAAAATGCCACTGGACTTAAAGATTTTAATTTAGAGCTAAATAAACGTTTTATCATTAAAGACAAATGGATCAAATTTTCATTTAATTCCGCTCTACTATTTTCATTATCCAATAGAACTAACCAACGCTTTCCAGCTACTCCGCCGCCTGTTGAATTTTTCATATCTACTTTTGGTTTAAAGAAAATGTTAGGGCAGGGAAAATTTATTTCTTACTTAGGCCTACATCCTAAGACAGGCAGCAAGATTTTTAAATAATGTGATTTTGTTGAACTTTCACAAAAGGTTTAAATGAAAATATAAAAGGATTTTGTAAACGGTAATCGAATTGTTTCAAAAAATGTTTACAATTTTTTAGTTCATTAGGGTATTATTAAAAAAACAAACATAGTTTATTACCTAGCCTTAAAATGTAGTTTAAAAAAAAATTGAGTTGCCATTATACAGGTGTGTTAAAATAATAAAGGTTATTTTTTAAATTTAAATATAGGCGATTGAAATTGAGGAGCACCAGTGTTGCAATTCGGTCAATCGGCTGATAAAAATGGGTATCTAGATCAAAAATATTTAAAAAAATATTTACCATATTTACAGAAATATACGATTTTGGTTTTGTGTCTTGGCAAAAGCAAGCAATTTTAAAACAAGAAACATTAAATTTCAGACAAAATATTAGGCCTCATAGCCTAAAAACTCAAATAAAACGAAGAGTAGTTACCAGCTAAAGCTCCGCGTAATTTTATGTAAAGTCTAGAAACGTAAGTTCTTGAATATTTACACTTAAACTGCAGGCATAACAAATCGGACTTTGTACATTTTGCTTCATGGTAGAATTTTCAACGTAATCTATAATGACAACCACCAAAATACTTAGCACAAATTGTAGACTATTCCTTTTTGTATTTTTTATTGCATTTATTCAATAAATTATAAAAACTACTTAAAAAACACGATATTAACTACCACAACAGCAAGAAAGACTTGACTATGACTTTTTATTTTTTGCTTGGATAGTTCAAAATTATGCCGGTGAGGGCTCTTTAACAACGTTGCCAGCTTAATTTTAAAGTCAATAACCTTGATCATAATTTTTGTTGTTTAAATACTATACAAAAGAATGTTAAAAGAATTCCCCTTAGTTATCTTTTGAATGGTACAAAATATCGAGGTTGGGTAAAATTTGGGTAAAAGGGTGTCACAAACTACTTTTTGGCATAATAATTATTTTACATACGTGACACAAGTAACTTTTTTAAAATAAAAGGTAAGTTTAGGTAGCACCTTGTTTTGGAGACTATTTAATTCTCTGCCTATTACTTTTTACTTTAAAAAATCGGCTGAGTCATTAGTGAGTCACATGCGTTTAAAGTTTAGCTCCCATATACTACTTTGCTGTTTTCTCCCCTTTAACTTGTTAATGGGTCAAGATATCGAGATCTGGTAAATTTTGTGTAAAAGGATGTAACTTAAGCTTTCTTTTGGCATTAAAGTTCTCGTCCCGCAGTCTAGTATCAAGGGAACACTAGCAACTTTGTTAGCGTTTAATTTAATGCCATTTTTTTTTAAATCTTCCCAGTCGTTCCAGATATATATATATATATATATATATATATATATATATATATATATATATATATATATATATATATATATATATATATATATATATATATATATATATATATATATATATATATACAGGGGTGATTCTACTTGACAAAATAAGGGTAGAGCTCAAATTTTTTCAAAATGTCATCTGTTTTCAAGTTTCATGCCGTCATTTATTTATTTTAACCAATCCAGTTGATATTTGGCACACAAATCGAGCTTGCAGATTCTAAAATTCTAAGACAAAAGTACTTTTTAAATAAGGCCAGAGGGCACCTTTACCTAAAACTTTTTTATTATAGACAATCAAAAACATAAAAATAAGGTGACTTTGTTTCAAAGTCGATAAACTCCGCTAGGTTAAGCACCAAGAAATCAAAGTTTCATCACTTTCACCGTCAGCCTACATACATAGCAGGGTATCCAGCAACTTAACCGACAAACTTTACGGGCGATTCTACAACAGAAAATAAGAAAAAAATTTATATAAACATATGTCCGAAACGTCTTGGTTTTGAACTACGGTGTTAAATATTACAAAAAAAATTGTTGTAGAATCGTTTGGTTAAGTTTGTCGGTTAAGTAACTGGACACCCTGTATGTATGTAGGTAATTTGATTAAAATTGATAAAAACTTTGATGTCTATTGGTGCCTAAACGGTGAGGTTTATCGACTTTATTAAAAGTACCCTATTTTTTAAGTTTTTGATTGTCTCATAAAATGGCGCCCCCAGCTTTGCGATATCTGTCAAAATAAAAAAGTTATGATGTAATTAAATTTTAAGTTTTAGGTAAAGTGCCCTCTGGCGTGTATTTATTATAAAGTACTTTTGCTCTAAAATTTTAAAATCTACAAAGCTCGATTTGTGTGCCAAATATCAACTGGATTGGTTCAAAAATAAATGCAATATGGCGAAAAACCAAAATAAAAATTGAACTTTGACGGCTTGTAACTCAAAAATGAATGACATTTAAAAAAAAAATTATAAGAAGCCCTTATTTTGTCAAGTAGAATCACCTTCTTAAGTTTTCGTGATCGATTTTTGAATTACCCTGTATATAATATTGTTACTGTATTTATTAGAAAATATTTTTTTATTCCTTAACCAGATGGGTAAAGGTCGCTTTCTATTCGGATCTTGTACTATAATGGCTATTTTTTATAAAAATAAGTTTACAACTACAACTCTAAATAACAAACGAATGCGCGAGATCAACATTAAGATTAAATATGGTTATTGAAGAAAAACCATTTGTAGTTTAGTTGATTAAATTGTAAAAAGTATGAACTAAAATATAAAATACTTTGAAAATGATTTTCTTATAAAAAAACAGAAAAATTCTAAATACAGGGTATCTCAAAAGTCGCTACAGAGGTTGCTAAATGCGGAAAAAGTTGTATTTTTTGATATTTATTTTTAAATATTTGTTTTATTGGTAAAAAATTATGGCTAGGTATATTTATTTAATGTAGTTTTAAGGTACTTCCTAAAAATGAAAATCACAGTTTGCTGTAACATTTAAAAAAAAAACCTTTTCAAGAGTTTTTAACGATGTATAGCAAGATATGCTTAAACTAAATAAAAATATTGTGGTATTGGACATGCGATTTTTCAGGTAGCACTTTTTGTTTTGTTAGCCTTTACAACTTTTGTATTTTTGTGAGGCTAAAATGTAATAGCCTTCAGTTAAAGTACCTTTTTAATTTATAATGTAGTAAACTTTATAATTACACATTTTAAATACTTTTTTGTATTTTTGCATTGTTAAACTATACATACGAAAATAAAAATATAAATGTTTTTTTTTATTTAAAGTATTGAAAATTGTTAAAAAGCTTATAAAAAAGTTTTTAAAAATGGTTTGGCTAACTATGCTTTAAATAAAAAAATACTTGTTTATGTCATAAAATATCGGATTATACCATTTTATTGTCATTGCAAACATAATTTTCTACAACTTTCCTCTTTATACATTTTTTCCCATTCCCTATTCTTTAATACTTTGTAGCCAACATTTTTTTATAGAAATCACAAGTGATAAAAAAAATAAGCAATAATAGTTATATATTAGATAAGTGAGTTATATTACATATAAGTCACGCAAGAAAAGTTTAATTCTCGAGCCCGAAGGGCGAGAGGTAATTTTCTTAAGTGACTTATATGTAATAACTCACGTGTCTAATACAAAATTTTATCCAACACTTTCGTATAAATCGTTTTTAATATCGAAAATAATTTGAAAACCGTCATCCATTATTTGTTACTTGTCATTGTCAACACCAGCAACAAAATTTTGTATTGTCTATAATTCACTAGTGAGCTAAAGGGTACTTTAGCTCACTAGTGACTTATAGTACACTTTATATCCTCAAAATCTGATCAATTATGTAGATATTATATGTAAGTGTTGGATAAAAATTATTATTCTTTCTACATCAAACCATTTTTGTTACTGCAGCGGTTTCTAAGGTTCCTGCACTTAACATAAAAAAACTCACCCTATATTTTCTTTTTAAAAGTGTTACAGCAAATTTATAAGAAGAAGAAAATTGTAAAAGTAATTTTATGGCTAGTTGTAACTCCAAAATTCCAATAAAATTACACGCAAACAATGCTTATCACAAATAGAACAATAAACACGATTTATAGTAAAACCAAATTAAAAGGCTTTTATGATCCATCAGGGGTTAAGTTACATTAAACTTTTATGTATTATGTTCCGTAGTGTGCTTTTAAAGCTCAAACGCATATTTGTTTCATAAATGAATCGTTATTAACAAAATAATTGGTAAATTTAGTATACATGTTTTATAATTAATTATTCTTATTTAAAATTAGTTTTATTGATGATATATACCAGAATTTTGGAAAACTACTGCAACCCCAGATGCGGTTAAATAGGAAAATAATTGTAGTTTTTAGCCGTCGCCGAGTCGCTATACAAAGGCGTGACGACATTCCGCCATATTGGTAGTGGTCGTTTTGACGAAATACACAAATTCTAGACGCCCCTGAAGTGATCATTAGCTGTCGAAATAAAGTGAGTTAACCAAATGTTGTATGCCAATCTTTTAAAGAAAAATCACTTTTACTTCTATCACTTCTATTAATTGCAAGTGATCATGATTACTTGTCAATGCGGTAGGGGAGCCCAAGAGGAGATTTCTGGGATTTACTACAGCGCAGCAGATTATTATACCGGAGGATACCTTGTACCCGGTTAAGTACCTCCACCAAATATGAGCCCCGTATACAGGGCCGATCATAAAAAACCCAAATATATCCACCAGAAATTGTCGAGCGCGTCAGATTAAGATAGGGTAAGTTAATTACATGCTAAACAGTGTATATTCTAATAATCTGACAATTTAAAATTGACGTTAAGAAAACAGAGGGCTACAAAGAACAACGTCAGATTAATTTTTCGAGCGTGGCTATTTTTTTATTTTGAAGAAAATAATTTAGGGATAACAAAAATATATAATTTAATACGACCCGAACAGTTTCCACAAGTCAAAATAATAATAATAAGATTTTTTGACATATTTAAAAGTCGATAGCCATTTCCCTCACCGATGAAAAGAAATACATTATATAACATTTTTTTCCTCTTATCATCTAAGGTTTGCAACCTAATGGGTTTCTATGACGCTCGAGTAAACCCCATTTAGCATCGTGGGCTTCCCTACTAATGGTACAAATGCAATTAGAAATATTTCTCCTTATCTCTATTGTGTTTTCTTGATTTTTGTCCCTTCAGGTCCAATCCACCATTCTCCCCTTTCGGACTATACTTTCCAGGGCTTCGTCGGCGGAAAATCTGGATAATCGAGCTCGTAGCTCCCAGAAATTCCAAAAAGAAAACAAAAATAATTGTACAATCGATGCAATGCATAAACTGTCGGCTGTCAAACCAAGACCTGCTATTGGTGTTACGTATAACCTTCACTTTCACTACTGACAGTTTCCATGGCACGCCCATCTATTTCCCGCCATTTAAGAAATACCTCGTGTTCACCACCAAACAGGATACCATCAGCTTATAGAAATCTTCGCTCACAGCGCTTAGATTCAGAAAAAGAAGCCGTCAATTTAGCGTGAATCTTTCCTTGATCCCCGAAGGTGAAAAACGTTTGTACGGCACCTCTAACCGCCACTCCGGGAAGAACTTTGTGTCCTCTACGTACGTCCGCACTGTCCGGAGGTCAAACAAAGAGTCCAATAAGAAATATTTATAAAATTGTGTGAACAGTAGCGGCGTTAGGGTAGGGCGCAGTTGGGCGACGGCCCGGTGCGCTAGAAAAAAGCTTGCGGCGCATGCGCCATTCATTTCTTGTTTTCGTCGTGTTAAGCGGTAATTTTGGTACAACGGCCCGCGATGAGCATATACCTTCTCCGGAAAAACAGTTTCAAAGCTAGTTCATACAGACGCGAAAAGCGAATTGCGAAAGCGAATATTTAACCAAAAAATTCGCGTTTTTTTTTTCATATTCATACAGCTGCGAAATTCGCCGAAATTCTAGGCAACAACATAACCTACTAATTTATATTTTTTTTATTACGGTGGTGAAGCTACGCTTCGGTTCTTTTGAGATTTTTTAAGTTTTTCCTTTTAATCATATAACATTTCTCTGTTGTGATATTTGGCAACGAAGATGTAGAATCGCTGCAAATTATATATAAAATGACAAGGGCTAAAAAGTTATTATAAATTAAATAAAAAACACAAAACATTTAAGAAAATAAACACAAAGAACATTCCAAACAGCTTATAGAATGACATAAAAATAATAATAACAAAATTGGTTTTGAAATGACATATGACAAATAACCTCTTGTTTCTACGCATGTGCGCATGCGGTTATTCGCCAGAAATTGAAATGATCTCAAGTTTCCCGCCCACTACATTTTAAATCTTGCGAATTCGCAACATCTTTAAACTATCTTAATTTTAAATTATCCGCCTTAAATTTTATTTGAAAGTGACCAATGAGAATGAAATTCGCGTTTCGCAATTCGCTTTTTGCGTCTATATGAACTAGCTTTTGGGCTGAATTTTTTAACTGTCTTTAGGCGCTACATAAATTTCGATCAAGAAAACATTTAAACAGTTAAATAAGTACTTTAAGATTCTGATCTTTTTGTACAATATAAAAAATGTTCCAAAAAACCCAGAACTTATCAGATTCTGTGGTAATCGCCAATTAAAATGAACTGTAGACTTTAAACTAAATATAGATGGATGTATGTTATGTAAATAATTTGAAAGTTTAAAACCTTTTATACCTAATCAGAATGTGATTACCCCTGTATTTTGTGTTAAATTTTATCAAATATAGCAACTAACAAGAACTGTTATTAAATGTGTGAATAGCATAGCAAAACCGTTGACTATACCTGTAATGGCTGCTAGTGGAAAACGTAGCTGACAAAAACCCATCTGCGATTAACAATTTTTCAATCTAGTCTGACAAACTTAGCAACATTTTTAATCAAAAATAAAAAAATTAATAAAAATATCGACTTTGATAACCTAATAAAAGAGTTCACTGATAAAAAGTGAAATTTAAATAATTTTTACATTAATACATATTTCTGACAAAAATTGTTTTATTATTATCTATTATATATTGCCTTTTTCCGCATGAGTTTGAATTGCGCTTAACGAGAGCCGCAGAAATCTTGCCTAGAGCGCCGATAATGCTAAAAACGGCACTATTTGAGAATGTTCATCAGTAAAGGATAAAAGGTCATTGGTTCATCATTTCCACTTCCATCACTTTGTTCACTTATACATCCAAAACACGCTTCGACCCGACTCCTTAAATGTAGAAAAATAATAAAATTAATTTTAGTATGTCCTATGCCTGTAAAGATACATTTTAAATTTAGGACAGATAGAAAATTAAATATACAACGTTACAAAGCTAAAGACTTAAAAACATTATTGGTATTAAAGTAAATACAATGTTTTACGGGCAATGTTTAATCCCGTACTATCGATGATGCTGCAATGAAAGAATACAGTGGCGGCTAGTGCATTGGAGAACAGGGAAGGCTAATGTCATAAATAAGACTATATACACACAGAAAAGGCCGGTAATATTTTGGGGTCCGCACAAACAAAATACGTAATATTTGCATAAATGCAAACAAAATGTGTATTGCCGTATCTGTGTTTAAATTTATGGGGATGCTAAGCCTTCTTTGCCTCCCTGACGAGCTGCCACTGAAAGAATACCAAATAATGTTGAATTGCTTAAGAGCGCTTCTTTTTCGCAAAAATTTTCTATGGTTATTTTAAACTAACACGATTTCTATATTTTCGAATTTAAAAACAGTTTGGAGAGTGTTTGTTTTAACAGGGATATGCCATATGGCCACTGTCCAATTGAAATTTTTTAGAAAACATTTTAAAAGTTTAAAATTTAAAGTCCTAAAACCAAGCTTCTAAATTCGTTAAATTATAAGTAATTATGGGACTAGAAATATATCGTTAACTTGTTAAATCTTTCTTTAATATTTATTTCTTATGAGAAAAATAACATCTTATTTTTCACAAGTCTACATCTACTTTTGTTTAGACTTTGACTATATACTTGTATTTTTACGTATTTTTACGAGATAGAGGAATATTTTACTTTTTTGTTAACTACGGCACAAAGCCCCTGACACAAAAAAAAACACCAATTAGGTGAATCATTTGCCTTTTGCACCCTATATATTACATCACCATTTAAAGGATATTTAAAAGAGCTTTAAAAAATACCACTTAAGTAGATTAATTTGTAAAGTTCCGCCATTTTGAAGTAGTTAAAGATATTGACTTTATAAGGGGTGATTCATTTGTAGGTACTTTAAAAAAAAATAAAAAAATTTAAGAAATAGATTTATTAAGTAATATTTATAATAATACGAAAAATTATATCTTACATTTATTTTTTAAAGATTATGCGTTTTAAATGTTGTCCTTGGACTGCGCACAACATAGTCTGTTTTTAAGGTCCAATTTCCGAGCACCAAATAGATTTGTCAGGATCATCGCGTACACTCGCAGCTTCTGCCGTTATATTTTTGCACTTCTCTGTCCTATTTGGTCAAGAATTACAGTTCTTAAAATTTAATATCGGTGTAATAAATTTTATATTGGTGAATCGTCTGGACCAGCTAGAGTAAGGTCTATAAAATATAAATAATAAACTACGAGTCTTTATTTTAAAAGAGTCAGAGAGACAAACATTATTTATTTGAGGCAGGGCCAAAATAGACCGGCATTTCAATAAATTAAATAGCTATTTATAAGTGGAAAGATTTTACCACAAGTTATTTTTTTTTGAAACAAGATTAAAGGCTTATTATAGGCTTAAGTAGATAGTGTAATAGTGTATTTCTTTATTTTTCCTTTTATTTTTTAAACGATCAGTTATAAAAAAAATGAAAGTTATATAAAAAAGTGAATAAATACTAGATATATTTTAGATTGAAACTAAGTAAAATTTTAAAATGGCTTTTGGGCGTCATCTTTGAGAAAATGAAATAGGAATGAGGGTCTTGTGGCATACCATTTAAAAGCTTTTGACAAGTACTTGATAACCCTAGAAGAACCTAGAACCTTTACCTACTACAAAATGACGGTACTTTAAAATAACATAATGATTGATTTTACCTGACGTTAGATATACTTAATGTAGTATGTTTTTAAAGCTTTTTTAAACATCTTTTAATGGTGAAATTGGTGATTGTATACAGGGTAGGACAAAATTATATATTTTTTTTTAATTAAGGACCCCGTATATATCAATATTAATAAAAAGGTCTTAAAGGAGCTCAAAGAAGACCACATTAAGTACATCCAACTTAGTACTTTCGGAAATATATGTTACAATTTAGGAATTTGGATAATATTTAAAATGGCCATATTGTAGAAGGAAAAAGATACTGACTTTATATTAAGAGTTATAAAGTACCCTTCAGAAGATTGAAAATGTGTCACAAGTGTAACTTGTTATCTAATATTTATTATAGGTCCTAGATATTAAGATTCTTTAAATAATAAAATTATTAGAATAAGACTAAAATGTAAAAGCCAACAAAAAAAAATAATTATATATTTTTTTATATTTTTCTATAAAAATGTTGTAGATAAATTACATGGTTTTTTACATACTATACAGCTTAATCGTAAATATATGGTTTGATACCACTTTGGTCAGAGCAATTTTCTGTGGGTGGTCTAAGCATTTTTTTCTTTAAAATTGCAATTTTCTTTAAAAACCTTAAAAAACATATTATTTTAATAATTTATAAGATACAATTAATTACCTAGATTTTGATATATTAATGGTGCAAATTAATAATTATGTATCGTAGTAACATTTGAACTTTATACAGAAAAACAAATACCTCAACCTGCATCCAAAACATTTTTTAAAGACTGAAGGAATAAAAGCGGTTCAGCTAAGAAGTTAGCATTTTAGCTTGATTGTTTGTAATAAATGATAGATATCGGCATGGGCGTAGACAGGATTTTGCTTTAAAGGGGGCTGGCAAAAGAAAAAGTAATTATATTCCGGGTGTTTCTCAAAGGTGGTTCTCCGTTATATTCATTTTGTTTTTTCTCCATGCTGGGTTAAATTTGCAAAAATTATGATCATAACTTTTTCACAGACGATACATCAATAATTTATGAAGTGGTTTCTAGAAAAAGTCCTTCTATAAAAAAAGCCTATGATGTGTGTACTGTTTGAAATCAAGTGCTCTCTTGAGCCACCCTCGTTATGCACTATATTTAATATACACGTTATACATATATTGGTTATACAGGGTTTTTCATTATTGCGGTAAAAAAAAAGTTGGGAATATTCCCGAAGTAATGCCTTGAAAAAATTTATGTATAACATAGGACCGGAAATGCAATGTTTTTAAGATACAGGGTGGCAAACCTTAAATAAAAACTTTAATTTTTTTTACAATTATCCGATTTTTAATAAACTTTGGCAGTAAAATTTATTACCGCAACAGGCTTATGTAGGATTTTAGTAAGTCCAGTGGCAAGTGGTTCTACATTTTTTGTATTGTCTTTAAAAAAAATTAAAAATACAGCTTTTTGGGAACACTAAACATAAAGAAAATTATTTTTTACTTCAAAATATGTAGCAGCACCAACAAATGCTAAAGTAAACAATAAAAACATTAAAAGTAACAAATTTTCCTTAAAAAAGGTTAGTAATATTTGTTCTATGTTTCTTAGGTTGTTCAGGGATATGCAATGAAGAATTTTTACGAAGCATAAACAAAACAAAAAATTAATTTTATTAAGCCAATTAAAATAAAATATAAAAAAAAGAAAAAGTTAGTAGCATATATTTTTTGTCATAAATTTTCGTTTACCATCCACTCAAAACGCAACTAGACTTTTGGAGAAGGAGAAATTTAATCAAGTTAGGATAAAATTAGCCAAATACCACACTATTAAATTTTATTAAAGTTGGCTTAATATTATTTAGGATAATAATATAAATACGATTTTTTAAAAAAGCTTTAACATTCTGTATCTTGGAAACAATGCATTTTCGGATATCTATTAACCTTTTTTTAATAATATGATTTTATTATTTTTACGCATTTAAGAAATGACCTATATATTTTTAATATATTTATTGTGGCGGGGTCCCTAAATCTACTTTACAAATTTAATATCTACAAAAAAGTTATAAATTTGATGCACGCAGCTGCCCCCTCTGCCTGCACTCAGGCTACGCCCAAGAAAATCGGAGCATTTAAAGGTTGTGGTTTAGAAATAATGACGGTAAACATCGTTACCCGCTGGGCGAGGCTTCCCTGACCTCCGCCATACTTTTTCCTTAAAAATGTGCTCAAAGTTTTTAAAAACAAATAAATTAATAATGGCGAAAATTATAAATGATGTTTATTACACATAAACATTAAACATCTAACCATCGTGATGCTATAACAAAACATTGTTTACCTTTGCCAGTTTAAATATTTAAAAGCAAAAACTGGGTTCCAGAAGTAAATTTTCAGTAAGTGGTAATTTTCAGGCCCTTTATTATGAACGCTGAAATTTCATATGGCTTTTTAAGCTTTAAAAATACTTATAAAACATAAAAAGGTTTTTTGCCAGGCGAGATATGAATGCAGTTGAATATAAAGGAGTATGAAAGCATTTTTGTTAGGTTTATCATTAAGTTTTTTTTTATAGCAGCATTAGGTTATTTTTGGGTTTTAATAGTTATTGTATAGCCGTTTTTTAAAAATTTAAATATTTACCTAACTTTGTGTAAGTAAACATTGTAAAAATTTTATTAAAAACCATTTTGTGTTATACCTTTTTAAAATATGCTCTAATCTTTATAACATTAGGTATCGTACAATAAATTTAGAGCTATAACAAATAAAATGTTATCAATCCTTAACTCATGTCCCAAAATTGGTAATAACGTTTTTTTTTTTTTAATGGAATTATATTTATTTATTTTTTAGAATAGAGTATTACTTATAGAATAGAAAATGTAATTTCCTACAATAATTTAAGCTTTGTTTGGCTAAAACCACACAAGTTATAAATGTCAAATAATTTATTACAAATTAAAAACCTTAAAACTTTTGTACTTTTTTGTTTTTCCACAACTAAGGTTTTTTAAGAAATTGTCTCTTGTCACCCTGGTATATCAATAGTCGTAGAAAAATATAGTATACAACTTTTTCACCATTCTCGGGGTCATCCCACCCAGGTCCGACGACCGCCCCCCTAGGTGGTGCACTGCAGCCTGAAGGCTTATTGTACCTTGACCCCTACTCCTTCTCATTCACACACCATTCATTCCATAGCTCTGGATTGTTGCTGCTCGGTCCGCATCCCAGAGCAGTAACACCACGTGCCGCTGCCCGAGTCACCGCTGTCGCCGGACACCCATCCAAATTGGCGGGCGCGCAATTCACTGTTTAACTCCGGTGATCGACGCTCGCCGATACAACCGAAGCCGCCACAAGCGCGCGCCTAGTATACAACTTGCACTCAAATAACCAATTTGTCTGACATTCCATGCTTTCGTCCCATAATATACTATACGAGTATATTTTTGGTGTATGGGGAAGCCTTCGACCCTGATATGCAGTATTATGCCTAAATAGTTTATTTTATTATTTCTTTCGCTGTTATGCATATAAATAATTATAATAGTTTGTGCCGCTGCTTTTGTTCTTAAAATAGCTTAAAAAAAATGTTTTATTTTTTTTAAATCCAGAATATCTCAAAACTGTTGCTTAAATCAACTTTTTAGCAAGAATACTTTTAAGCAGAATATAATAAAAAATTAGAATTTTTTATCTAGAAATTGCATGCAAGGTTTTCCACAAAAATCTTATTTTTGTTTTTAATTTGTGTAAAACACTGCAGGCTGGTGGCATCTGAGTTTTCATAAGAAAATTTCTGATTTTTTTCTCTTCCTAAAACCCTCTTTAGCCAAATATTTTGACAAAACACCTATTACTTACACAATTATTTATAAAATAACTAAATCCAAAACAGTTTTTTAACACCCTGTAACTTAAAAATTATCCACTTATATGGACTAAGGTAAGTAGGGGGCTAGATCGTCATATTTTGAAGCTTTTAGGAATTTGAGTGGAACTTTTGGCTTCAAAGGATAAGAACTTTTTGTTATTAACTGAAAAGAGAATTTACGTAAAGTGCACTTAGCAGGCATAAACAATTTAATTTATCTTATTCTTATAATTTAAAAATAAATAATTATAATCGTTTTGGTACATTTTTTACAATATTTTAGCATTTGCTTCTGGATGTACTAATATAACACTAAAATTTTAAAATATATCATCATTCATTCATTCATTCATTCATATAATATATTGTTTAATTTTTCTGTTTGAAAATTTTTATTTGAAATGCTTTTTATTATTATTTTATTTTAATTTGGCTTTTTTAAATTGAAAATATGTTTTTAATTACATTTTAAAATTTTTAAGATAGACTTCAATAGTTTATTAAGCTTTGTTCAAATAAAGGCTTTGCAATAAAGCACATTAATAGAAAAAGCCAATCTGGATTTACCAATTGATTTACCTAAACAAACTTTACTGATGCCAAAAGTTTGTGTACATAATCCAATTTAATGGAAATCACAAATAAACTCTGACGAATCTTTGTCTGAAAATACCTCTGCAATTCTAAAATTTAACTTTTTTCTACTAAGAACTATAATAATTTAACATTACATAAAAAAAAATCAAAACATTAATTGTGTATTTGTTTTAATAAATAATCATGGTTAAATGTCCATTTAAAATTATACTTCCATAATGCATATTATACAAACCACAGAGCTCGTTAACAAGTTTTCATCATTAAAGGAGTAAATTTATAACTAAACCTTATATAAATCTCGGTAGTTATAACTTGTTTGTTGTTTAATCCAATTTAAATGAAATAAACAATAATTATAAACATAATAATAAATTATGTTCTTTTAGTGTTTTTTTCTATAAATAATATTTTTTAAATATAACGAGAAAATACAACTACAAATAAACAATAAAAAAATAAACCGACTTAAAAAATTAAAAATAAAAGGAAGTCGTGTAACAGCTATGGTATTAAAGTAAAAAAGCTTTTGTTTATTACGTTATTAACATTGGCTAGTTAAGGACATAAAATGTTATTACTCGACTTGTTTTTTTTTAATAGTTTTTTACTTTTTAGTAAGTTTAAATAATTTTGATAAATACGTTTTTTTATTCTTATCTTTGCTTTTTAGTTTTTTGTTATTAAATCGGTAAACATATATTAAAAACACTGGTTTTATTTCTTTTAGTTTGGTGAAAAGGATAAATTTTATCCCAAGTTTGTCTATTCTGAATGCGCATATACCTTTGCCGCTTTGCCGCATGAACTACGTACAGCAGAGAAAGAAAAAATAAGTTTAGTACCTTTTTTCCCTCGCAATCCTGACTTGGTTTTTATGGGACCACCGCGAAAATAAATTCTTTCAAAAAATATATATATATAATCGGTTCACAAACGCCGAAATAATCGTGTAACATACACACAAAAAAAACATACAGGCGAATTGAGAACCTTCTCCTTTAAAAGTCGAATAAAAAATGTATGACTATTTTCACAAAACGATTTTTTATTAATATGTTTTTGTACATCTGTATATGTAGTGTTTATTTTTTACATATTCTTTATTTAATTTTCTCCTGTAAAATCCAAATTAGAAAAATAATTCGTAAGATAACATAAGAACTACTGATTTTGTTAAAAAATTTTTTTCGCCTAGCGGACGAAAATCTACATATCCTTACCCCAATTCGCAAACCTTGTATATTTATATCAACATTTTTACAGAAGATTAGAATTTTTATTTTACATTTTTATGACTATAGGTATGAGCTTTTGGGCAACGTTCGTTTATTGTCAATTTAGTGAATTGCGCAAGAACTTGATTTTAATTAATTCTGAAGTTTCGAGGTTTGCTAATCAGGGTAGTGATATTTTCTCTATGTTTTCTTAACCTTAAAATGCACTATTGCTGTGGGTAAAAGGCGCTGCTAGGCAACCCACTTTTCCCGTTACGGCCTGAAATATTTTTTCGGGCGCTTAACATTTCCTCATGCATTTTATTTGCACTGATGACGTACATGTTAAAGTTAATTACCAATACATAACAACGACAAACTATAATAACGTATTATACTGAGTTAAATAACTATGATGTTTGTATTTAATAAACTGGATTTTTTTTCGCTCGGACGGAACTATACATGTCTCCTAATACGTTTTTCTTACTTTCAAAATTCTTTTTTTGTAGGTTAAAGGTATTGCTGGGCAATATACTTTTGACCATGGCCGGAATAATTTTTTTTGCCGCTCACTGTTCTCCTATGCTTTCTATGCATTTAAGTTTAGCCTTCGTGAATTGCTTATAAATAAAAATCCGTTTTTTACCAACGCAATCTTGGTTCTTTACTAGTTATGTTCCAGCAATTGACAAAAAAAGTATAATAATGTTATAAAACAACTTTAAATCCACTGCAAAACTGCAAAAACTTTTGTTAACACCCTTAACTTTCTTATATTATGTTTGTTTTTTATTTTATGCCAAGAAATGTTTATTTGCATGAAGAATACATTAATCACAACTATATGAATATTAAGAGCACTTAGTATTCCAACGATTTGTAACACATATTCTTTTCTATTTGGATCATATACTAAAATAAGAATTTATGATAAATTCTTAAAGCTAACAGCAGCCTGCAAATTCCTTTGGAATCATTTTTACTAAAAATATTACTTAATAAATACTAAGAAAACAACGTTATAACACATTATTTAATGATCATATTTATTATAGTTTATTTTTATTTGTCGCTTATAAAGAAAAACGTTGCCTGGTACTTCTATTGTGTTTTCTCATTGCGTTTTAAAGGAAAGCAAGCCTAATAACCTTAATAAATTCTGATTTTTTTCTTTGTTGCGTTGATTTTCAAAATAAACTTTGAAGTGATTAATAGGAAAAAGAGACAAAAGCTGTAAAAACATTTTTTAAATTAGTTAGCATTAGTTATTTCTTTCCTTATGTTGTTACAGATTCACGGTCGATGGTAGGTTAGACGTTTATGGAAAACGGAACACAGAATTTTTCTGAAAATTTGGCATCTTACATTTTCTTACCTGTTCTATCGATCTAAAATATTTTCAGCATTGCGACGTTGCCGCTTCTATCAAAAAGTCCTAGAAATTTTATTTTTTTAAATGGAACACCCCTATATTAACAAGTTTTTATATTCGCCCTTTTATTATAATACTTTTTTGTTACTATTGCCCTATACCTATCTCTATCGGTTTTCGAGATAAAAAATAATTTGTGTTAAATATGGTCCAAAACATGGCCCTAATTAAACTTAAGTAAATTAGTGCTCTCAATTCATGAAAAGTTGATGTTTTTGTGGTAGTTTAGACAGGCACGATGTATTTAATTTACACCGAGAAATCGACTCCATATCATACAGGGCGTGCTAAAATTACTATTATTTCCGTTATTCTTAAAGGGGTCAAAAGATCATTTTTTCAAATGAAACCCCTGTATATTACTCAATAAAATTAAGAGATGAAGAAGAACGCTTTAAGATGACATATCATGTCCCTATACCTAAATCATCAAGTTTTTCTTAATAAACCGTTTTTTGTGAAAAATATTTTAAAGAATTAATTTTAAGTAACATTTATGATGACACACTCGATGCTGAGAGATATCCCGAAATACTCACGCGGACGACTGTTACCGTTTTCGTCGATAATTTGTCTTTAGAGGAATCTTGGAATTCGTGGTTTCAGCTGGACGGGCATCGCCAGCTCATTGCACCCAGGACGTTTCCAGGGAACTTTACGAAAATGTTTGACGATCGTTGGTTTAGGCGCTTGGGGCCATGGGATTGGCCACCGAGATCACCCGATTTCTCACGCAGCTTGGACTTTTTTTGTGGTGTTTTAAAAGAAAGGTGTACATTACTCCAGTGCCTACTAAAGATGAACTGCGACGGCGAATAGTGCGGTGTATTGAAGATCTGAATCCCCATCAAATTGAAAAAGCAACCACGAGTCGTGTACAAAAGAACATTTTAAAATGTTTAGAATGTAATGGACATTTTCAGCATTTATTCTTAAAAATTTGTTATTTTGTTTACAATTTTGTTATTTTAATTCGTCCTAATTATGTTATTTTCTGTACTTTCACATGTTAATTTAATTATTTTGTAGTCGCACAAACTTCCTCTCGTTCATTGGTCTTAATTCAGGATACATTTGGTTAAATTCTGCAACTTCTGGCAATGATTTGATCACACTGTTTTTTGAAACGGGTTTATTTTGGTTTTTTACAATTGTTTGTGGACTGTATAATTTTTTACGTGCGTTCAATCGTCGCCATTGCTGAGAAGAAGGATCGGAGCTCAGCTGATGCAGTGTTGCCACTGTGACCTATATGTCTATAAAAGTTTTTAATCAACTAGTCAATCTCCTGATTGAACATACCGGCCCCCTTGAAATGTGTGAGGGAACACTTTCAACCTATAGTTATAATAATATAACACATACATGAACACTTTAAACTAAATTAAATCACTCATTTGAGTTTGTAAACTTTACAATTGTCCCAGCATTAAAGAAAGTCATTTATTCTAATTATCAACTGGAAGTACGCAAAGTTTCGTAACAGGTCTCTTAAAACACTTATTTTTCATGCGCACTGTTACCACTCTGATAACACCATCAGTTCCAGGATGTAGTTGCTCGATAACACCCATTGGCCATTTTAATGGTGGGACATCATCTTCGATAACCAAGACCAAAGTTCCAACCTTTATAGTAGATGGTTTCTGCTGCTTCCATTTACTTCGAACTTGAAGTTCACCAAGATATTCTTTATGCCAACGTGCCCAGAAATGCTGCACAATTTGTTGAAGCCTCTCGTATCGCTTGAGCCTATTTTCTTTTACGTCAATGTAATTTTGCTCCGGTAGGGCTGTCAGACTTCGACCCAAAAGAAAGTGAGCGGGTGTTAAGGGATTTAACTGATCAGGAGAGGGTGATAAAGGGCACAAAGGACGTGAATTGAGTATCGCTTCAATTTGCACTAGTACCGTATTAAAGTCCTCAAAATTTAAATGAGCTTCCCCTAAAACGCGCTTCAGATGAAACTTAAAACTTTTTACTCCAGCCTCCCAAAGGCCGCCAAAATTTGGAGCTCTTGCGGGTATAAAACGCCAAGTTATGCCCTGCTCTGTAAGAAAGTAATTAAACATCTCCGATTTTTCTTGATTAAGAACAAAATTATTCAGCCTTTGCAATTCTTTATCAGCCTTTACGAACGTTTTACCGTTATCAGAAGATATACTCAAAGGTTTACCTCTCCTACCTATAAAACGCTTTAATGCAGCAATAAAGCACTTTGTAGTTAAATCAGAGACGACTTCTAAATGGATTGCTTTTGTTGTTAAACAAACAAAAATACTTACATAGCCCTTTATTAATTTAGCACCTCTAGTTGAGCGGTCTTTTAGTAGAAAAGGACCTGCAAAGTCACAACCAGTATTACTAAAAGGTAAGTATTGATTTACTCGCTTCTCTGGTAAATTTCCCATAATATATTCACTGGAAACCGGCTTTACCTTGAAACATTTAACGCATTCTCTAAAAATCTTTTTACACGCATTTCTGCCTGATATCGGCCAAAATCTTTCCCGAATTGATGCTAATAACATTGTAGGTCCGCAATGCATTAAGCGTATGTGTTCATCCCTTAAAATTAAAGTAGTTATCACGTGTTTTGGTGACAGAATAATAGGAAATTTTTTATCGAACTCATGATTTGAATTTTGGAGTCGCCCACCAACACGAATAACGCCATCATCGAAAACAGGGTTTAATGATAACAAATTACTATTATTTTTTAACTGTAAATTGTTTTTAATCTGTTATACTCGGCTGGAAATGATTCTTGCTGCGCAAGTTTCACTAACGTAAGCAATGAATTTCGCAACTCATCACTAGACAGCAGCCCTGACTTCTTAGTTTTATTTTTCGGATTGATATTATACAAAAATCGAAGGCAATAAGATGTAACACGTTTTAACTTATTTAAAGTCGAAAATCTTGAAAAAATATTAAAATCTTGCACTTGTACTGTATTACTTACAGTTTTTTGTTCAGGAATTTCAATAGGTTCAAAAACATTTTTGTTAACATAATTTTCTAATTCGTTATTATTAAGCCATCTGGGGCCTTCCCACCATAGTTTTGAGTTTAGAAAGTCGTTTACACTAACTCCACGTGAAACTAAATCCGCAGGATTATTCTTTGTATCAACGTGATACCAATCGTTTATATCTGTCAATTGCTGTATTTCGCTAACTCGATTTCCTTCAAAAGTTTTCCACTTATTGGCCGGCCCCCGTATCCACGCAAGAGTTATTTGAGAATCGGACCAAAAATAGTACTTGTCAAATTGTATTTTAAGCGAATTTATAACCCTTTCAGATAATTGAGCTAATAATAATGCAGCGCATAATTCTAGACGTGGTAAAGTAAGTAATTTTTTGATAGGTGCTACTCGAGATTTAGCACATAACAACTGTGAAAAATATTGTCCATCTTGATTTTTACTTCTGATAAAAATACAACATCCATAAGCCTTTTCACTAGCGTCACTAAATCCGTGAAGTTCTATAGAAACATAATCTTTTACGACAACCTTTCGAGGAATTTCTAAATTATTTAATTTTGGTAAATCTTGTCTAAATTGTAACCATATTTTATTAAGACTTTCAGGTAATTCTTTATCCCAATCTAACTGTGCTTTCCACAATGATTGCATTAACAATTTTGCTATAATAACTATTGGACCAAGTAAACCTAACGGATCGTAAATTTGACAAATAGTTGATAAAACTGATCGCTTTGTAACAACTTTAGTATCTTTTAACTTAGACACAGAATACTGAATTGCATCTAAGTCGGAATTCCATAAAATCCCTAATGTTTTATTTGCCTCGTTTGCGTTTATATTTAATATACTCGAATCTAACTGATTATTAATTTGAAATTTAGACAAAAGTTCTTTTTGTTACATAACCACTTACGTAGTTCAAAGCCTGCACTAGCTAAGATTTTAGATACTTGTGACTGTAAATCTAACAGTTCGGATTCACTATTCGCGCCTTCTAAATAATCATCCATATAATATGATTTTTTTATAGACTCGCTTGCCTTTGGATAAGTAATTTCATTTTCTAATGCTAACTGGTGGAGACAACGTACTGCCAAATATGGCGCCGAAGCAGTACCATAGGTCACAGTGTTTAATTGAAAGCAACTTAAATCTTTCGATGGATCTTGCCTCCAAAAAATACGTTGTAAACTACGCTCATTTTCTTTTATTAAAATCATCCTATACATTTTAGAGACATCCGCTGTCATAACATATTCATATTTTCGAAAACGTAACACTATTGAAAACAAATCGTCTTGAATGGTAGGCCCTACACATTGTACGTCGTTTAGTGATAGACCCGAATCACTTTTCATTGACGCATCGAAGACTACTCTAACGCGTGTTGTTTTACTGTGATCGCGCACAACAGGATGATGTGGCATGTAATAATTTTTATTACAATTTTCACTATCGGATTGTTCATTTATTTCACTCATGTGGCCTAATTCCTGATACTCTTGCATAAATTTATCATATTCTAACTTTAAAGGTTTATTTTTTAATAGTCTACGCTCTTGTGATAAATATCTTTGTAAAGCAAACTCTCTTGATTCACCTAACCTACTAAAATTATCTTTTAGAGGCATAGATACTATAAATCTACCGTCATTATTTCTCGAAACATTTTTTAAAAAATGATCTTCACAAAACTTTTCTTCTAAAGATAAGTTAATTTTCGCATTAACCTCTTCTATTTCCCAAAACTTACTCATTTGTGCATCAATTGAACACTCTTTTAACTCTCTAGTAAAACAACTTACTTCTTTATTATCTCGACATGAATTTGTAGAGATAACACCTCCTAGTACCCAACCTAGATACGTCTCTTGTAATATTACGCTCGAATTGTCCAATTGTATTTTACCGCTGCCTAACAAATTCCAAAATATTGAAGATCCTATAAGAAGATCTATTTCGCTCGATCGATAGAACTCGGAATCTGCTAAGCAGATGTTACTCGGTAATTTAAGCTTACCTCTCTCGAAACTTATTGTAGGTAAATTATCAGTAATTTGTTTTAAAACTAAACAATCAATTGTTTCACTATAGTCGCTTAAAGTTGAAAAAATAGAAATATTCACTCGATGTTTTAAACTTGATACTGATTGATTCACGCCTATGATTCTAAAATCAACCTTGTCCATCTCTAGCCCTAACTTTCTACATAATCCCTCGGTAATAAAATTGCTCTGTGAGCCACTATCAAGGAGAGCTCTACATTTTTGTAGGTTCCCTTGAGCATCCTTTACATTTACAATTGCTGTCGATAATAAAACTTGCTTAACCTCAGGTAAACTATTTTCCTTGAGTGTAACGCTAATTGATGCTCCGAATTTTGATTTGAGTCTAAGGTCGCTTTAATTTTCCCATCATTGCTATTATTATTATTAGATTTGGCAACGTCGCCTTCTTGGCCTTTCTCGCTCGCTTGGTTTTTTACATCCGTGTTGCCAAATTTATTTATATGTAAAATTGTGTTATGCCGACGCCCGCATTTTTTGCATCCCGAGTGGAAACAAGCTGTAACGTCGTGGCCTGGCCTTAAACAGTTTTGGCATAAATTTGCCTTTTGAATCTGTACCGATCGCTCCGATGGTGTCAATTTTAATAATTTATCGCATTTAAAAACAGAATGTTTTGCTTTACAAAAGTAACAACTTATTTCGCTTGAAGAAGTATTAGTGTACGCCCCTAGCTGCCCTTTTGAACGCGTATGCCCAAAATTTGCATTGCCTTTTTCTTTCGTTACCTTATCGTCTCTTGTCGCTAATGGCTTACTAGTAATTTCTAGTTTTTCTAATAATTCGCAACGCTCTTTTAAAAACATATTAAAAATCCTCTATTGTCGGTAAATTTCCACTGAATTTGAATGATTCCCATTCACGTCGCGTAACCTTATCGAATTTACTAGAAAATAAGTAAATTAGTAATCGATCCCATTTATCGATATCCTCGCCTAATGATTTAAGCGCTCTTAAATTCTTAGTCATAGTATCAAAAAATAATCTTAAATTCGCATGATTTTCTATTTCAATTTTTGGATATTCAAACATCGCACGAATGTGATTATGAATTAACAAAGCTTTTTGCTCATATCGTTCATGCAGTAACTGCCACGCATCTTTATAATTCGCTTCTGTCACGGGAATCGACTCTAATAACGTAAGCGCATCTTTTTCTAAACACGATCTTAAATAATAAAATTTTTGTACGTCTGACAACGTCGCATTTTCGTGCACGAGCACGCGGAAGCCGTCGCGGAATTCCACCCATGCGTCATAGCGACCACCGAATTTTGGCAATTTTAAGGCCGGCAATTGAACGGCTTTTTGTTGCTGCGGTAAAGCATTACTATTGTTAATTTGTCGCGTAGAATTGCAGAAGCTTAAAATTTTATTCTTAATTTTTGCTATTAAATCATAATATGCATGTTCAAAACTATCTCTTTCCGATTGCTCTGAAAACAAAACGCTCTGAATTTTATTTTTAACCTCTTGATCACTTGAATTATCGAATTCATTGTACAATAGCTCTTCTATCTCGTCCTGCTTTTTATTAAACAGATCTAATAATAATTCGATTTTGGCTAACCTGAAATCCAAATCTCCCGCCAACTTACTGTCTATTGAATCATCTGAAATGCTGTTAAAATAATTAGTTTGACGAGTTAAAGACCCTTTTATAGAACCCTTTCTCGTTTTAATTTTTCTATTTGAGACATGGTACCTTGCTAATTGAAAAGACACTCAATGGACAAAAAGGAAATAATGTTTAATTGGCAAATAAAGGAACAATAAAAGGAAAACTCACCCTTAGCAACAAGCAATGGCGGTGCCCGTGTCACGACCGGTCAATAGCAAAAACTTTTACACTTAAAAAATGCACTAGAAAACACTCGATTGATAACTTCAATTGTACTATCCGGCTCGTCTGGACCAAATGTTAAGTAATAAAAGTTTTTTAGTTTTTTGAAACGGGTTTATTTCGGTTTTTTACAATTGTTTGTGGACTGTATAATTTTTTACGTGCGTTCAATCGTCGCCATTGCTGAGAAGAAGGATCGGAGCTCAGCTGATGCAGTGTTGCCACTGTGACCTATATGTCTATAAAAGTTTTTAATCAACTAGTCAATCTCCTCTTCTTGCAATAATATAATAAAAATATTGGTAAACGAGATAAACGAATAATGAATTATTAGCCGAATATAAAAAAAAGTTATTATGAGTTAGGAAAACTTACTTAGCAAAGGTTGCAACTCCTCAAACATAGCTTAGAAAGGGCGTCCAAACGAAGTGCTTTATTATAATTCAATCATAAAATAAGTTCTTAACGAGGCTGCTAGAAGTGAACTGAATCCTTGGACCGCTTTAAAAATAATGGAAAACTTTTATCTAAAATTACGGACGATCTGACCAAAAACATAAAAACTTTTATTGACATCAACACTTTAATAACAATATTAACATTCTATAAAGATAAGTTGGAAAATGAACAATTTCCTATCATGTGTCAAGTGTCAAATAGAAAGTTGTAAGAACTAAATTGGCATCTGCAAATAGTGAAAATTAATTAACACATTATTTTATTTCCGGTTTCTTAAAATTTAATTTGTATTTTATGTGTATCGTTTTTAAAAACCTTACAATAAAATTTAAGTAAAATAGGTGTTAAAAATATTAGGTTTTTATTTACACGCATTAGACATTAAAATGATTTAAAAACAAATTGCAGTTTAAAAATCATTGACCACTTCTGTAATTACATTTCTGTAAATAAATTGTTGTCTACTAAATTGTATTTTTTACACATAATTTTGCTTAAAATATATTGGAGAGTTAAATAAATTAAATTTGTAGTTACTGTAATATCAATATTTTATTTAGGTAAAGTACTTAAAATTAGCATTACGTTTTTTTATCTAAAATATTAAATACTGGATGCCCATTTGATTTTTAATAACTTTTAATATAACACTCCAATTAAAAATAAATTGCAGGTTTTTTCCTTCACGTAAATCCTGTTTGCCAAAAACAACTTTTTAAATTACTGCAAGAAAAAAGTTGTTGGTCCATTTTCATCCGTAGACATATTGTATTAAAAAAAAACTTATTTTAAATTTTAAATTTTAATACGCACTTATACATAAATTACAAATTCATGACGAAGATAAATACCAACTGCAATAGTATTAATAAAACACATTACATTTTGCAATGAAAGCTATTTGCTGAAATATAAATAGAAACGGATTATTTATTAAAATGTATATAATATTTACACATATTATGAGCAGATATTGTTTCGAAAAATATACATGTGTGTTTCCTAATTGCGGTAAAAATATTAAGGGCGTATTCTAAACTTATTTTATAAAAAGTTTATGCATACATAGGTTCAAAGATGCTTTGTTTCTATGATACAGGGTTTTAAACTTTAAAAAGAAAATCGGATTTTATTATTATCTTAAATATGCCTTATCCGACTTTAATAAAAATTGGCTGTGGAATTTGTTAAAATAAAAGTCAATTTAGCCTCAAGTTAATTTTAAATACTGAGAATAGTGTCGATGTACGACGCATCTTAGGTAATATTAATGACAAGAAAATGTATGCCACCGACTTTTTGCAACTTATTTTTTCGTATGAAGCATCTAAAAATCTAAAAATACAACTCTTTATATTTTTACGTAGCTTGCTTAGTTTGCAAAAAACTAAACATAATCCTAGACCATACAACCTTTGTCCAATGGCCAATTGTTAGTGTTATAACTTCTTATTAGCAATTATGTAACAACAACAGCAACAAATACTTAAATTTAAGATATGTTTTGTATTGGTTTGGCAAATTTATTAAATTTATGGTAGTTATTTGGAAACCCCCAAAAAAAAATAAACGTCAAAAAAACACAAAAAAATTAAAACACGTAAATAGAGAACTTCAAATCGACATTTCGGTGGCGAGTCTGCCCGTTGTCAAGAAAAATTGAATAAAAATATAAAATATAAACATTAACTATTATTTACTTTTAAATTTTAACATATTTGACATATAATGTAAAAGGTTTTTTAAAATTTCCTAAAAAAGCAAAACATTTTAAAATTTTAAACCTAAATAATATTTAATTTTAATTTTTTTAATTTTATTTAATTTTATCTTAACAACATTAACGAACTACCAAAACGTCGATTTTTAGTTTTTGTTTACTTGTTTTTCTTTGTTTTTAAAAAGTTTTCTAGGTTTTTTAAAAAGCTTAATACCCTGTATTTTAAGAACCAAAAATTTGAAGACTTATGTTTATATAAACTTTTTTATAAAAATAGCTCAGCAATACATACGCATTTAAATTTTCCTACCACAATTACAAAACACCCTGTATATTATTAATATAAATTAGATCTTCTACAACAGAAACAGGACAAATTTACTCCTATTAGCAAAATATAAAAAAATAACTCTATTTATTTTATAAATATGGGTTATTGGTAAAAACAAATATTTCTGAAATTTATTTTAAAAAAATAAATATTAAGCTATATTTTTAGGTAAATTCTAATTTTTTTATGACCTCTTTAAAGTATACTAAGCAAATACTTTACTTTTGTAATGGCAGTTATTTTTATTAAAGTTAATGTTAATATCTTAAAAATAACAAAAATGTATACCTTTAATTCTTTAATTCCAATTTTAGACGTATTAACTGTCGTTTGCATAAGTTATTGATCCAAGCAATTATTTACACAAATACCTAAAACAAGTTTAAACTCTGATTACTACATGTTTCTGTAAAATATTAAGGATTGAAGCTTTAGCGAAAATACGTCAGTATTTAGTAAGCTAAACTTGTACAAGAATATCCGATTAGCCCGTATTTTGTTTACATAGGGTAAAGGCAGATGGGCAAAATGTTTTTATAAAAAAAAATTTAAAGCCCTTTTTCTTTATCTTATTAACAAAACACAGTTTAAATAATTAATGGCAAATTAAAGCATTTTTTATGAAAAAATTGCAAACTATAAATGATAAATTCTTCGGACATATTAAAAAACGTTAAGGTAAATTTAGTTGATGATGGTTATTTAAAAACAACGTCTGTAGTGCACTACCGCCTTGTCTAAAAGGTGCTGTAAAGTGCAACTACTGCATGTTTTAGTGCTTGGACAACGTTGACGGTAGAGGAGAAAAAGATGGGTTAAACATCTACTATCCCGACACCCACAGTACTCTGGTACTTAGGCATAAGCCCTAAGGGGCTGTCACAAAGATAAAAAACTGAAATTATTTTTTTATTGAATTTTTTTTGAAATACAGGGTGATTTAAAAATCTAAAAATAATTCTACTTGACAAAATAGGGGTAGAGCTTCATATACATTTTTTCAAAATGTCATTCGTTTTCGAGTTACAAGCCATCAAAGTTCAATCTTTTATTTTGGTTTTTTCGCCATATTGCATTTTTTTAACCAATCCAGTTGATATTTGGCACACAAATCGAGCTTTGCAGATTCTAAAATTTTAAGACAAAAGTACTTTTTCTTAATACTGCCAGAGGGCACTTTACCTAAAACTTAAAATTTATTTACATCATAACTTTTTATTTTGACAGATATCGCAAAGCTGGGGGCGCCATTTTATAGACAATCAAAAACTTAAAAAATAAGGTACTTTTTATTAAAGTCGATAAACCTCACCGTTTAGGCACCAATAGACATCAAAGTTTTTATCGATTTCAATCAAATTACCTACATACATACAGGGTGTCAGTAACTTAACCGACAAACTTTACAGGGCGATTCTACAATAAAAAATAAGAAATAAACTTCATATAAATCATAATATGTCCTAAACGTCTTAGTTTTTGAACTACGGAATGTTAAATATTAAAAAAATATTAATTTTTAACACCCCGTAGTTCAAAAACTAAGACGTTTAGGAAATATGTTTACATGAAGTTTTTTCTTATTTTGTTGTAGAATCGTTTGAGTTAAGTTTGTCGATTTTAAAAATATATATGAAGCTTCACCCTTATTTTGTCAAGTAGAATCACCCCTTAAATTTCGTGATCGATTTTTGAATTACCCTGTATATTACATTTAACTAACAATGACTTAAGTGTACTTATTTCCGACAAAAAAAAAATGGTTATATTTTAAGAAGCAAAAAAAAATAAAATTTTATAATATAGGAAAAATGGTAAATATAAATATTGTTATGTTTATATTCTTAAAAATAAATTGAATATTAAAAATAATAATAATTAAATCTCCAAGACCCGACTCAAAGGTGTCCAATCCGTTGCCACTTTAGTTAACATAAAGTTTTGATAGTAAATAAAAATATGGCGTTAATAAATTTTTTAAATAAATAAAGCAAAATTTTTTATACACAATAAATCTCGGTTCTACATAAACTATCAATAATATCATAAATTTTTTCCATAAAAACGAAAAAGTACGTTCGATTATTGAAACTTTAAAGAAACATACCTTGCACTTAAAGATATTTTGCTTCGCGAACATTTTTCACCGGATGGTATAAAATTCTAAGAATTTATTACTTAGCGGAACTTTTCCATTACATTAGTATTTCGTATAAAAAGTTATACGAAAACGATAAACAAGCGTTTAAATAAATTACAAAATATTCTTTAAAAAAAACGTATTTACAATTATTTGTATACAGGGTGTAATTTAATGGTCATATGGCTAAAAATACAGTATAAAATTTCTTAACGTTAATGGTTATATGAACATATATCCCTAACTTCTTACCCTTTAAGATACAGGGTGTTAAATTTTAAGGAAAAAATCATTGTTTATTATAACTTTAAATCTTTTTTAGATATTTTTATAAAATTTAAGCTGCTCTACTAAGCACCAAGAGGCATTTTTATTGAAGAAAATTTTTAAATACTCTTATTAGTAGCGTGCTTATAAGTTATATAAGTTGTATAAGAAGTATTGGAGATTTTTTAAAATAAAAATACGGTATTCACCCTAACACTGTTTGCTTTTAAATTTGGTAACTTTGGAATTGTTAAGGTTTTAAATATAATAACAATTGTTTACAGTAATTAGATAAATACATAACTACTTGAGCAAACAGTTTTGGTACATCGGCGAGTATAGAATAACAATACAAGCAGTATTAGTCACGCATGTTTACATGCCGGGATTTAGTTGGATTGTCTCTTTTCCTTACATTGCCTATGTGTTATGTTATTTAGCTTAACCTGTATATTATAGTTAGTTTAATATTTATTCATCGAAAAGTTTATATATTAAGTATTATTTTAAACTATATATTTTTTGGGCAAATATTTAAAATTTAGGAAAATTTAAATTTAACATTATACTAAATAAAAACGGCCTTTTAAATAGAGGTGGTTTTAATCACTAAATTATATTCGATTATAATTTAATATAAATATATATTTAGGCTAAAATGTATAATATATAAAGCATAAAAGAATAAAAATAAATGAATGAAATGTTTTTATTAGCGGTCATCAGTTTTTAAACTTTAAAATGAATACAGAATAAATATAATATTAATTTTAATAATAGGCCAAGAGCCCGTGAGTGGCAGACCTCGTCATTTTGTAAAAATTGAAAGTTTGTCAGCGCATGCTTCCAACATAGGTAGAAGCGCTGGAAGACTATAAAGTTTGACTTATAGTGGCTTTGGCAGGTACCAGGTACCTAAGGTTATAAAATAAAATTTATTATTTTGTTGTTTTGTAAAAGCTGAATTTTATAATATGTCACTTGGATACTTTAGATATTTTCTTAATCGGTAGACAGTTTGGACAGTTCCAAAAAAAAGTTATTGCTATTTAATTTCCCAAAAAATTAAAATTATTTTTTGATCACCCTGTACAACAGTTTATTACAATATGACTTAGGTATATTATGGCAGACTTTTTCAATCTTGTAACAAATTTCGAAGTTTAAATGATTAATGATGTTAAAATAAAATTTAATAAATTGCACCACTGCAAAATCAAATATCACAAAAAAGAATAAAATTAGACACTTGGCTCTAATAAACATACCTATGATACATCACACTTTTTTGAGACAACCTGTATAGACTAAAATAATTTTATACTGTGACCTTACCCGACCTGTATATGCTTCCAGTTTAGTTTTTTTTAACCCTATGGTTATTCAGCTACAAACCGTGTCAAATATGGTAGGCCACCCTATATAGTTTTATTTAATTTATTTTTACTTAAAGAGTTTATAATTATTCGCTTTAAATAAATATGAAAGATGTAAAATAACTAATGTTAGATTATTATTAATTATTCCGTAGTAGGCTTTTAGCAACGTATCATAAACGTTTGGACATTTAAGCCTTAAATAAATAACTAATAATTTACTCTAATTTGCAGGTTACCTTGAAATGTTATGAAATATGGAATGGATACATCGAAACGAGATTATAAAATCTGATACTAATATTTTTAAACTATCTTTAGTTGCTTTCCTTTTGTAACTTATCTCAGCTCAGCCAAAACAAAAATCTTAGCGGAGCTAACAAACAGAAAAGGTGTAATAGAAACCATTTTTTAATATAATTCTATACTCGACCAAATTCTCAACATCTTATAAGAGATATAGAAATTTAAAAAAATTGTAAAATATTTAGTCTAAAAACAAACATCCTTTAACGTATTTCTAACCTATGGCTTAAGGAAAATGTATTTATATTATTTAAGATAAGACTAAATTACATAAGTAAATAATATAAAAAAGTAACATTTTATCTTAAAATTCAATGTTAAAAGCGTTGGAGTACAAAAACATATTTTTGTCAAATTTTTAAAATTTCTCATAAAAGCGTAAAAGTAATCACTTAAAACTAATTTCTTATTTTTGTTGTAATAAAGACATTTATCATTTATTTTTATTCTATTATTTTAAGAAACTTTTTACTACTTACACAATTTAACTTTGGCAATTAATAATCATTACATATTACCAAATAGTGCTTTTGTTCCCCTCCTTCCTCCCAAAGATCAATTGAAGAGACGCATAAGCCCAATTATCTTTAACATTTTCTTATCGAATTTTGCTTTATTTAAAAATAAGCTCTTTTTTCGGATACAGAAAGAAAATAAAAGTTCTCCCCTTCCCCTTTACCTTTTAAATGGGACTGGATATCAAGTGGGTAAAATTTTTTGGTAAAATGGTGTCGCTGAAACTTCTTTTGGCATAAAAATAATTCCCAGTCCACGGGGCCTGCTGTCCAAGGGGGCACTAGCAAATTTACAATGAAAAGGGGTCATGTAGCACCTCGTTTTAGGGGCTCTTTTAAATCTCTATAAAAATAACTGGTCACGGGGCCTCGCTGTCAAGGGGGCACTAGCAAATCTTTTTTTTCCCAATGAAAAGGGGGTCATGTAGCACCCTCTGTGTTTAAGGGCTCTTTTAAATCTCTAGTTAACGCCACTTTGTTTTTTAAAAAATCGGCCTAGCCGTTCCAGAATTACAAGCCAACACCATTAAAACAGCATTATTCTTACACTATTTAAGTCAAATTTCAAACGGTTTTAAGTCTGGAACGGCTGGACCGATTTTCAAAAACAAAGTGTCGTTGAGTAGAGAATCAAGGGATCTTTTAAACGAGATATTATATAACACTCCTTTCCATTTGAAGAAAAATGCGAGTGCCTCCTTGGCAATAGATCACGTGACAAAAATTATTTTTATGCTAAAAAGTAGTTTAAAGTGACATTCATTTTTCCTCATATTTACTCAACCTCGATATCTTGTTCCATTTAAAAGATAAAGGGGAGGAGGACGCTAATGTATTTGTCGCAAGTAAATGGTTATTTTAGGCAAATGACTTCTGCCTAGGCAAATCCCTTCTGCCTCGGAAAATTACTTCATGAAAATAATTCTTATTTAAAAGCCATTTGCCTAGGTAAATGCATTTGCCGTGGATATTGTTAGGCAAATGACTGTGGTATATTTAATAACATATTAGGCGTACAGTGTGTTTTGCAGACTACCGTAAAAGCAAAAGAATGTATAATTTGATTGATTCGAAGCGCTATAAACGGTCATGCAAAACTGTCACATTGGGGCGGTCATGGTTAGTTTTGGTTGGTTATTTTTTAAATTTGTTTTATTAAAAACCCATTAAAAAATTAGATTTAACCAACCAGAACTAACCATAACCCTCCCTCCCCCAATGTTGCATTTTTACATGACAGTCTGGTTATGCAAATATTTCTATTTCCATTTGCCTAAAAATTTCTTAGGCAAATAGAATCAAATGCTATTTGACTAGGCAAATAGCATTTGAAAATAAAAATACACCAGAACTAACCAGAAGGCAATTGCCTAGGCAAAAGCCATTTGCCTAAAATAACCTTTCCTGCGACATATCAACGTGCCCAATCTGAGATGAAGCGGATCCTGACTTTCTAATAGGCATTTCAGAAAAACTGGTCGCATTGTCAAAAACTAAAATTACAAAATTTTAGTGCAAATGGCATTATACAGGGCGAGTTATACCTAAAGATATGAAAAATGTCATGCATTGTATAAAGTAAAAACTTTATAAAATAACTAAATAATTGGGTTTTATATTTAAAAAGGTTGATAAGTGGGGACTTTTTTATTTGCCCTTTAAAATTTTTACTGACTTTAAATAATTTATAGCACGCGTAGGACATCATTTTTCATTTTTGTATAAAAATGGCACTTTGATACGAAAAAGTTTACCATTCCTGTTCTAACCTATATGCATTAAATATACGTGTCAATGGAAAAGTCTATTTTGAACGAAATTTTATAACGTTTTTATTTGGAAATCGGATTTAAATAATCTTAGTCCGTCATATGTATGCATTGTCGTGTCTATTTACTACTAAACTTTTCCTCACAAACTTTTCGATCAAGTCATTGTTGGCAAAAGGGATAAAAGGATATTTCTCCAAAGTGAAAGCTCTTACGGTAAATGAATTCATCTAGATCAAGCACGAATATCAAAAAGTGTTTTTATTGTTGAAAGAGATTTTACATATATCGTGCTTCTTTATCAAGTATTTTTTAGAATAGTGCAAAACCCTTCTTTTAATATTTAAATTTATTGGTTAAATTGGAAATAGAATGTTACTACTAAAAATTAAGACAGAAGTGACTAAGACCATTTTTCCAAACATTGACATTGACATTAAATGTCAAAGATGTCAGAATATCCTAAAAAAAAGATATAAATTTTAAATTTTAAAACCTTAATAATAGTTAAATCTTAGACTAGAATTGCTTTACCGGAATTGAAAATAATGTATGGGTCAGTAAGTATAATGTGGATTTATGTATGTAAAAGAACGAAGATTGCATTTCTTTACAAACTCTTTAAAAAAGCTATAAACGTCTTACCTACTTGTTTGCTTCTTGATCCCTATAGTGTCTAGAGCATTGGTCATAAACTCCTTTAATTAGAGTTGCACGTTTTCTTTATCGCTAAGATAACTTAAGTGGGTGTTTGCTTACGTCTGATTAATACTAAAAATAAATGCCTTTAAGTCTTTCGAAGAATCATTGTAAACGCTGCCTTTGCTTAACCATCTCACATTATGTTATGCAGATCCTCATATTAAAGGTGGGAAACACATAACCGCAGCAAGCTAGGATTAACGGTGATAGAGAAAAGTGGGGCAAATTAATTCGGAAATATTTTAAAGCACTTTTCATGCCCTCAAAAATTATTTAAAAAAAAAACGTTTTTGTTAAGCTAAGTCTATTGTTTTATGTATACATATTTCTTTGTTTAAGTAAAACAGATTTTTCTACTTATCTCTGTTCCTTTTTATCCAATCTTTAAATGTAGTATAGGTAAAAGTCTAGCCGCACATAACCGCACCGATGTCTCACAAGACCCGCACCATAGCACGACCGTGTCTCGTACGATCTGAAACATGTCCAGCTAATGAAATCATACATGGATCGGATAGCGCCGATGTTTCCCGAACCAAGCTTTGAGTTTACGGGCGTCACCTTTTATTTAAGTTTATTACGTATAAAAATTAAAAGTTACTGGTTAAAAGTTAGTTTTTGTAAACAAAAAATACAAGAAAAAAGTGATTTAAATATTAAAAACTATAACATTGATTTTATTGTAAAATCTTGTAATATGTTAGTTAAACTTACAAATACATTGTAATTTTTTTGTGTTATAGGTTTTTTAAAATCATTATTTCGTGAAATCAAATAAAATGTAAACATCACAACTTCGATGCAAACTGACTAAAAATACATCGCAGCCGACGCGGCGTGACGTACAACAGTTTGTTGGTAATGTTTGTTTACTTATTAAAATGCGGTGAGGGGTATGTGGTCGGGTACGAAGCAGTGATGTTAAGCCTACGGCATTTAATTACATTGGTACATGCCAAAACCGAGACACGGCTGTGTAACGGTGTAGGCCCCGGTGTGATTATTTGTGACCAAACCTTAAAACTGCGTTACCTCATCTCATTTGTGAAAGTTTATTTTACGATCAGGTGAAATTTAAAGCGTGGTATAATTGACTCATTATTGCAAGTTATTAAAAACAAAACTTTTTGCAACGGCCATGGGCTCGTGCGGTTATGTGTCCGACCTAAACACGTCCACTCGCATGACACCGGTATTGTTTTTCTCGGACACCGCTATGACTCACGATCTATCGACTATAGCTTAAAGACAGCGCGGAAAGGTACTTAACAAGGTTTGCACAAACTAGGTTTGCGGTCCAGATCCGTACCGCGGTTAGCCAGTTGTTAACCCCTGGTCTAGAGAGTACTGCTAGCTGCGGAGGTTTCCTTTTTTAATCTGATTCTGGCCTTTTTAAAACATGTTGTCTTAGAGAAAATAGGTTTTCTTTAAACCTTTGAACCTTTAGTACTAACGTATTAGGCGTTTTTAAACTGCTTAAAGTAGGAAGCTAAAGAAGAAAACTGCAAATTATGTTCTTAAACAAAACTAATGTATTATTAATTTATTGTAAAACTTGCCCGATTAAATTAGAAAAATATTTATCTTTTAAATTCCTCTAGTATACCAGCGTAGCCTTTCCGTAAAGCTTTGAAGCTCCCATTGTAATTACAAATTTCGAAACTGAGAATTTACCTTGTTATGCAAGTGGAATATAGTTTGGTAATTAAGTTAACTTAGTGTAAGCTATTGTTAGTAACTTGAAATTGTTTTGAAAAGATTGCCATGGAAATATTGTTTGTTTGACAAACGTCAAAGAGTAATGAAACTGAAGTTTACTGTTGGAAATTTTGTGTTACAATGGCCAATTGGCCAAACAATCAACGGATCTTTGCTGTAGAAAATCGTTTATCCTGACGCAGTCCACTTGAACAATACCATGTACCGTACCCCGATTTTTTCTGTGGGGATATCTGAAGCCTGTAAAGTATTTTCTACTCTCGTCCCCAAACATTTCCCTCAACTCAAAGAAAGAATTTGTAAAGAGATACATTTGATAAACATGAAAGTAGATTTACTCGCGCGTGTTATGCGCCAATTTCTACCCAATTTGCAGCAGTGCATTGAAGAAGGCGGTGTTCATCTTAAGAATGTGATTTTGCAAACTAAAAGCTTTTCATTAATTTCCAGAATTATATTTTTAGTTTTGGTAACAATAAGTCGAAATATGATTTTTGATACCTTCATAGGGGCCAATTAAATACGTTCAATCCTATTCTCGGACCTTGCCATATGTCTTATAGTTTGTAAATATGACCATCTAAATCTACAAAAATACTAGATACACACATTAAGACTTAAAAGCTCATATTTTTAAAACTGTTAAAGAAAATCATTTAAAAGGTGGTAAATTTTAAAATGATTTCTAAATTATTTTTTATTGGTGATAAAAATATATACTAGGTGTTATATTTAAAAGAATTTATTTTATTATAAAACTCCTGTGTCATGCCGAGTATTTCTAAAATACCACAAAATTAAATATATCAAACAGTGGTATTTTTACGGCTCTAAGTGAAGACCTTCTATTAATGATAAATAATGCAGAGTGTTTTATTTAAAAACCCTAACTTTAAAATATAAGTAAAGGGAAAAAATATAGGCTTACCACTGAACTCTACGTAAAAATCTCTAAAACTTTTCTATTTACATATTTTTTAAATCTCTAACATTAAGCGAGTGCCTGGCTAAATTGATTAAATTTTAAAAAACACTTTGTATCTTTAAAAAGACCTAAGTTAGTAATGATTTACTTTTACCACTGAATTTGTTATAAAAATCCAAATCGATCTTGTGCAATCAGATTTGTTCTATATCTTTTAATTTGAATGGTCAACAAAAAGGAGTACATCTCATTATTTTTTTTAAATGAAACAAATAAACATACTTTTTCGATAAAAACTAACATATTAAATAGCAACACAAAAATACTGTATTTGATATGTATACCATATCTTTACTAGTTGTAAAACTATAGCCATACATAAAAAATAGGCTTACTACCTATCGTGATAGAATTAGCATATATTGAAAAAAAAATAGGTCCTTGCAGTATACGGGTTATGTAAAAAAATATATATATTTTACTATAATTTAAAAGAAAATTTATTCGTAATATGTTTATTTTATACCATATTTATTAAAAAATCGTTCTTTTTTATTAAACAAATGAGTTGTATGCCACTTGGATTTCATACTTATATTATAGCAATAATTTTTTGTTACAACCTTAAAATATATTTTTTTATTAATCTGGTTTACGCCCTAAACGCTAGAAAAGTAATAATACAATATGCGTATAAAACTCAATCTGCTTAAACTAACGTTTTAGTAAACACCTGGGCCATTTTTTTGTTTCCCAAATAAAGGCCATTTTGAATTAATTAAATAACAAAATTTTAAAAAATATATATAATAAACTGTTAATTTTACTTTGCCTCCAGCTAGAACCGCCACATTCATACATTTCTTAAAGTATTTTCTGCGTCTTTATGTTTAAAATTAGCCACGGTATAGCCTGTAAAACTTTACTTTTAGTTAGGTAATTCGTTTAATGAAGAAAAACCTTTACAAAGTTTTCCTCTATAACTTTTTAAACTGCAGAAAAACTGCTTGAGGTTAAAATGGCATGACTTTTAATAAAACTTTTTTATAGTTTAAGAAGGAACATATAACTTATAGTTAGCGATGCGAAATTAAAATGATTACTTTATTTTATTTAAACATAAAATATAATTAAAACGATCATGGTTTTGGGTAAAAGCAGCAACTTGAAATACTGTCTAAGATACTTGTTACATGAAGCTCTGCTACTAAAGTATTAAATACTGCACAATATTTTGCTACAAAACGGAGCGAGTTTTACTAAAACGTGCTTTATTTAGAAATATATTTTTAAGAAATTAAAATTAAAGCCGTACGCGACTTATTATGCAAATTTTCGTTACGAGGAGCTAAAATTAGTGACCAAAAATGGGAAGCTGATTAGTGAATATTAAGGTTCATACCTTTAATGCACAAAATTGTTTGACTGTTAAAATTTTGGGAATTTTAAAAATATACATTGTTGGAAATTAAAATAAGTATACATTTTAACTAGGTTACTTAACATTGGAAATTTTGCTAAACAAAGATATACGTGAGGTGTCATGTTTTCAAAGTATAAATTAAACAATTTTCTAGGGTTACTCTTATAATAATAAAATATAAAACATTAAACAAACTGGTTCGCGTAGAAATGCAAAAACAAACACTGAAAAATTTAATATTTAAAGAGAGAAAGAAGTTAGAAAAGATTAGATAAGAAGTAGTTAGTGAAGTCAAGTATAAAGTTAAAGTTTTAGTTAGCCCGTACGGGCTACCCCTGTGGGGGTATGCCCGTACTAAATTTAGTTAGTCAAATGCTAAGTTGGTTTTTAAAAATGCAAAGTTAGTTTTGATGGTCCACCGGTCTCATGGTCCCGGCGAAGATAGTTCCATATGGTAGATTTGTCCCAGCGGCGCCTATATGGCCCTATGTATATTTCAAAATTTATACCAATTCAATGCGCCAAATTTTCTGATTATTAAAATTTATCAGAGAAATTTATTTAGACATATTTTATAGTAAAATTAAAATTGAAGCCATTTGCAAACTATTTTGCAAATTTTTTGTTACTACTGAGCTGCAATTAGCCACTATAAATACAAGATGGCCAAGTGGACTATTTCCATAATTCATAGCTTCTTTAATGCGCAAAATTTGTTGAATACTAAAATTTATTAGGAGGCTTTTATTTCCCAGACATATTTTACTGTAAGAAATTCAAATCAAAGCCATTCGCGAACTATTTTGTAAATTTTTGTTACCACGGAGAGCTGAATTTAGCCGGTTGCTTTTGCAAGTCGCTATATAGCAAATCATTTCACCCATACTAAAAAGTAAAAAAAAATACTGTAATGATCTAGTATATTAAAAAAAAAAAAAAAAAACATTCCGCTGTTTACCTTTTTTAGAGGCAGCTAATTTTTTAAGCCTTCAGAAGACAAGGATAGAGGATCAATCGCCGTTTCGAAAAGTGGCACAATTTGAAGAAAGGGTCTGCGGGATGGCAGGGCATGCGCATACGCACTCCCAATGTCAAAATCGGCGGTATATTCAAAAACATTGATTTATTGAGTAAATATACATAAAACATTAATAAAAAGTGTAAAATGTGGTTTATACTGAAATTTATTAATATTTTAATGACTAAATATTGGTAATTTAGTGCTAATGGTGTATTAAAATCTATTTGGTAGAAGACTATTTTTTTCTTAGATTGGAATAGGTTAATGTGGAAAAATGTATAGGTATAAATTTTAGGGAAATGAGAACTGAAAATAAAAATCTAAATAGAATTATTTCTTGAAAACTAAACTTTTATTGCGAGATTACTTATTTAGCATAAAAAATGGTACTAAATGTAAAAGAAGTGTATAATTTTAAGAAATATATGAAAATAGCATGCTCAAACTTACCAACCAAATAAATTTTAGATTTATGTTGATCCTATTTAGTTGAAAGGTATTATAGTCTATAAGTTAATATTACCTACTTATACTAAGAAAAGCGTAGTAGGATTTCAGTTTCCATAGGCCACTGTGCTTGGTCCATTTTATTCGATATCTACATACTTGTTTTTTAGGTATAAGGAAGCAGATAAGATTGTAGGTTTTAATTAACAATGAAAATTTAAGTTTCCACATTACTGGATACTTATTTTGAAATAAAATACTTTTGTAAAAGAAGCTCAAAAATGCTCGTTATTGCAGAAAAAAATCCTAATCCTAAACATCTTTTTTCCACAAATTTTCAATATTGACAAAAATAAGTGTACTTTCCTCTTAACATAAATTTATATTTTTTAAGATATTTCATATACCTACCACTGAAAACAATTAATATCGAATGGTTAAATTTTTTCGTAAAATTAATAAAAAGTTTGCCTTATGGTACGAACTTAAGTAGACACACTCTATATCTTGGTTTGTACCTTAACTGGGTCAGTTATTAAGTTTTTTAAGTGTTTAGGCTTTAGGCCTTTTTATTTTTTCGCTTTAGTATAATTTTTATCACTATTAATACTTTTTAAACTGATCATTTGTCTGACTTTTACAGTTCAAGCAAATTTTTAAATAGAGAGTGACGCACACAGAAATCCTCTATTGGTTCATTGTGCTTTTACCTCCAGCAAGATATTCATTAAATATATTTTACGGATGTATATAAAATATTAATGTATATAATGTTTTGTTACATAAATAAATCCTAGATAAAGTGTTAATTTGTTTTTATTCAAAAAAAACAACGTAAATAATTTAAAAAATAATTTATTAAAAAAACCCATAAATTTCCACAAATTTTGTTTCAATAATTTATATCTATAACACAGGTCACACGTAAAATCAAACCGAATAAAACACAAAACAAATATACAGCCACAACAATCACAAAACATCAGCCATATTGAACATGTGAAAGTCAAGAGTTTTGACATTTATAACAGCCAATAGCAAGCCGGAAAAACAACCTCCCATGCGCATGACGAGTAATCCCGCTGTGTTAAGTTAACCATCAAACCGGTGAAAGTTCGCAAGATATTTGGCTGATAGTATTGATTCAGACACAAAAATGTTACGTAAAAAGTGCGTACTGAAACAAAAAATTCTAAATAAATCCATACTTTTAACCAAGCACGTCCTTTTTACCAACGTTAAGCAAGAATAAAATAAAACTTTGACGAGCTCTTTTGGTCGCTGAACACAATCACCAGTCGCAGGTGTGTGCCATTTCTTAATTGGTGGGGTAAATCAACTGTTTCTCTCCCTTGCTTGTTATTGTAGCCGAGGGCTTACTCTTAGTTATATTAGACTTTTACATTAACTTCAATAATTAAAATGAACCATAATAATAAGCATAATTTATGTTCCCTAAATTAAGAACATAGTACATAAATATCATTTTAATAAAATTTAATACTTATTTCTTTTAAATTAAATATGTGAATTGTTTTAGTTTATCAATCTTGTAACTACTTTAAATAACTTTATTACTTTTAAATGTAAACGACTTAAAACATTATTGAAAGTTTTATAACAGAATTAGCATTTAAATGGTAGTTTTATCTTAGTTAAGTTTTATAACGTTCTTCATTAGTTACATGAACTATTTTACGCCATCCAAAACTTTTAAAAAGTTTTTCGTAGTTTTGTTATACTGTTTATATTTTTCAGTGGTAACTTTATAGCCAAAAGTTTTAAATTTTAATAAACCAGAGTCACGTATAAAAATCCAAATTTTTATTATAAACAGGATAAGAGCAATAATTAGTGTTAAATTTTGTAAATAGCTTTAGCAGTGACGGTTTTTGAGGGGCAACCGATAAGTCTATTAAAAATTAAAAAATATATTACACACTCAAAATATGAATTTGAAAATTGGACGAAGAAAATATTAAACAAATATCGATATATAGTTCTATATACAGTGCTAAATACCAAATATATCAATATCTCTACATAAACAATTGCTAAACGCTGTATCTATACTAATATTAAGACAAAACAAAGATTGTAGCTTTGTTTTGTTTGTTTGTAAGGGCTACTTTTCGGAAATACTGAACCGATCATAAAAATTATTTCACAATCAGAAAGCTACACAATTCAGTGGTGCTGTAGGCTATACTTTTATTATTATTGAAACAAAAGTAAAAAATATATATAACTAACGCAAAAGGAGGCACGGGTCGGCTAGCTAATTTTAATGTATTTATTATATAATTAAAGAACATCGTAATAGTGATTTGATATTACGGTGAAAAATATAATTAGGATTACATATTTTTTCACTGATAATAATTGCTTTAATTTTTTCTTGGTGTATCTAAGTATTATAAGATCTGCTTACCTAATTTAATCTTAATGGTCTAATCATGATTGCTGCAGTATATTTTTAAATTGTAAAATTAAATTTTAGAAAGTTATTTTTTCCTTATGCAAAGAAAATCTTACTTTAATTGACCAATCTTTATTAAATAGGAAACTAGTTTAATAGTTTTATAGTCTTTTGGTTTTAGTTAACCGAATAAATAATAATTGGATGACTGTTACTTGACAATAAAACAAATCTTCTTAAAATATAAAGTTAGACAATTTGCTGAGTACAAAATTAAATAATTTCACGTTAATTATTTTATTTGTTGTAAGAAAAGTTTTGAAGGATCCAAATACGCATAAATGAGGCGCTTATTTCGTACACAGATTATTTAAATTGGATGTTTACATTGGTATCTTTGTAATCTTTTTCTCAAAGCCAACTTTTGCAAAAAATGCCAATTAAAATTAATTAATTATAGTAAGATAAAACAATACTAAGCTTTATTTTTTTATTTACACGGCTCCTCCCCAGTAAAATAGGTATATTTCAAAAAAAGTTATAGTAAAATTTGAGTGAGTTCTACTAAGGTATTAAAATTTAGAGGCTCTGAAAATGAATGAGCTTACGGGCGTCAAATCTGTAAATTCGCCACTAAGCTTTATCTTTAAAATATCATTGGACAGATAATAAAAATGAAAAGATTTTGCTTGGATATTGGTTAAAAATAAACTTCTTTTCCTCAAAAATATAACATTCAGGGAGTTCATTTAAAAATAACTACTTGGTTATCTGCGAACATAGGGACTATAAGAAAATGGCGGAAACACGTCAAGATATTTATTGAGAGGAAAAGTTTTTACCAAAAATTGGACGGCGCCCTTTTAACCCCTTAGCCACTAGAGAGCCCCCTATAAAGTTAATATCTTTACCTATAACCAAATGGCGGTACTTATTGTGGTATTTTCCTAAAGCTTTTTAAAAAATGTTTTTAATGGTAATAACTAGTGATAATATACAAAATAGGATAAAAAATTTATATTTTTAAGGCAACCCTAAACATTAATATAACCTATAATTATTTTAGATATTATTTTAGAAAATACCCCATTAATCAAGCAATGTTTAACGAGTATAACACAAAGTATGTCAAAAGTATAGTATTAGGTAGAGGTTTTATCCTTTTCCATAATTAAAAATAATAAAAATACTGTCAAAACAATATGTAACGACGCACCTAAAGGAGGACTAAATCAAACTGGTATTGTAATGTAGAAATTATTTCAGTAATATATCATCTTTCTCTTTTAAAATGCAATGCCTATAAAATTTATAACCTGCTGATAAAGAAAGTTCTCTTAACCCTAATGTACGTTTAGGGCCTTTTAGCATTTTTTTAGCATAAAAAAGTATCAATAAAAAAATAATAAGCTAAAATATATCTCAAAAATGGTCTCGTTATATATTTAATTTTAAGAATCTGCTTGTAATTTATGTTTACACCGAGCTACAAATGCATATTTATTCATGACAATCCAAAAAATGTTTTTGTCTACATTTAAAAAAAAAAAGGAAAAAAAGTTTGTATGACTTTTAAAGCACAGAATAAAAATAAAAAGTTAATTTTTATATTCTGCCAAATTTTACACTTTTATTTATAGTAATGTCTCCAATAGCTACTAAGTTATAATAACAATGCATTTTCAGTAAGTTCTGCAATGCTTAAATATCTTTAAAACCCCAAAACTGCCATGTAAAATTAATTAGCTTTTTAGTTGCGGAGAAATGGAAAAAACATTTTAGTTTTAAATGCTTAAAAACTACTTAATATTTTAAGATTCAATTTACTAAAAATATGGTGTTGTAATATCTTAGCCACAAGTAGATGATAAATAGTTTTTAAATTATTTCAATTAGCAAGTAAATTTATTATTACTCTTTAAAAATGCCTGAGTAAAGGCACAAAATGGAAAACTTTTGATTGGCAACTTCTTAGAAAATTTTATTCTTTAAAAAAGTTGTGTTTATGTTTTCAGACTGCAATTAAAATTATAAATTAATCACCTCACGTCATGGCCTCTTATTCACCTTTTTATATATATTTTTTTCTAGGGGAAAGTGGGAATCATTCGGCTATAGGGAACATGCGGCTACCATTAATAAATCCTAATACAGTTTGAATTTGGCGCCAAATGTGAGGCGTACTGTCGGAAACATCGCTTTAGGAACACGGCAAGTTGTATTTACAGTTTGTCCGCAAAAACCGTTTCATTTTTAATCAAGTGTATTTTTGTGCAATTAAGGTAAGTTTTTTTGCTACTTGTATAATAGTCTATATCAAGTATTTTTTTATTCTATAAATTTTACATAATATAAAATAATTAGGGCATTAGTTTGGCTGTATTTTCAAGAATGTAACATAACCTTAAAAGTTTGTTACCTATTACTTTAACAACCAAAAGTCCCCGTGTAACACATGGGAAACATTCGGCTATACCGTTAGGTCAAGATTCGGCCAGTAGCCGAATGTTCCCAGGTGTAAAAAATATTGGACTATTGTGTTGTGTTTTTTTCAATGGGCTCTTTTTATTTTAGATGCCAAAAAAATATATTAGAAAAACTAATCGTTGCGAGTTAGATGAAGCCCGTATAAAAATGGCCATTAAGGCTGTTTTAACGAAAACTTTAAGCCAATACAAGGCTGCTCAAGAATACGGAGTCAAAAGACAAACAATACAGTCTCGAATAAAAAGTCTTTTAAATAAAAAATCCAAAGAGGACCTATCTGCGACAGTGGGAAGACTCTGGGAACGAAAGTGAAAATGAGGTTATCTTTTCCAGTAAATACACATCACAACAAGTATTTACAACAAATCAAGAAGATCAGCTGGTAGCCTATATAAAAAGGTGCTCAGACTTAAACTACGGCTTGAATTATAAACAAATAAGGACCTTAGCGTACGATTATGCCAAATGTCTGGTAAAATGCAAAATGCCAAGTAATTGGGAAAAGAATAAAATGGCAGGTTAGTGTTACAGAAGTTTGCAGTTAGAATTTGAGTTTTTAAGAAATAAAATATTAGTTATAATGACCCTTTGTTCTAGGTCTTGATTGGTTACGTGGTTTCATGAAAAGACGCGAAAAGGAAATATCTTTACGCAAGCCTGAAAATACAAGTATTAGTAGGTCAATGGCATTTAATAAACCAGTAGTAGAAGCCTTTTTCTCTAAATATGTGTCTGTTCTGGAGAAATATAAATTTAAACCGGAGGAAATATGGAACCTAGACGAAACTGGGTTAACAACAGTAATGCCACCTGTAAGAGTAGTGGCCACTAAAGGAAAAAAACAAGTAGCACATGTGTCTTCCCAAGAGAGAGGGGAACTTGTGACATTTATTGGTATTATTAATGCAGCGGGAGGTACAGTTCCACCAGTTTTTGTGTATCCTAGAATGAGGAATCGCGAACAATACTTAGGGAGTGACTATCCAACATCAGCTATTGCCTTTGGTAACAAAAAAGGATGGATGACATCCGATCTTTTCCCTAAAGTAATTCAACACTTTGCAAGTTTTGTAAAATGTTCCACCGAGAATAAAGTGCGTCCTGCTCCTGGATAATCATGAATCCCATATTTCTGTGGAAGTAATTAGACTTTGTCGAGAAAAAGGAATTGTACTGCTGTCATTTCCCCTCATACAACGCACAGAATGCAGCCGCTGGATGTGGGAGTGTATGGACCATTTAAATCATATACATCGACTGCTCAGCATGACTGGTTACTTGTAAATCCAGCGAGAGTAATTTCAATTCGTCATTTGGCCAGTTTTGCTAAACGTGCCTATGAGCTTGCATTTACAATAAAAAATATAACAAGCTCGTTTAAGAGCACAGGACTTTGGCCAGTAAATAGACTTGTATTTGGTGACTCAGATTTTGCGGCAAGTGAGGTGACGGACAAATTAATTAAGGAAGTTGCAAGTGAGGCCCCACAAAGAGAAATAACGCCACCTATCGCATCAACTTCAAAGGAATATTTTGGTCCCATGGACGTTGAACCTCAAAGGGAAACAACCCCACCTATTGAATCCACTTTACAAAACCATTTAGTTCCCATGGAGCTAAATGCCGCGGGCGTGAAAGTGGTATATTACGACCTTGATACGAAAATAACTATTGGGATTATGCTGTAACTTTTATGAAAAATTTAATCCGGCAAATTACAAACAAAAAAAAGGTTATTTGCGAGCCGTGTATTTATTGTTAACATTATCTACTTTTTAAAACATTCAAGTGTTACTGTATTCTGATTTTGTACTTCGGCCTATGAGACAAACGTTTACTTTGTGATCTCTAAGCAAAAGTAAAGTAACCCTAGAAACAGTTGCAAAGATTCAAAGGTTTGCCTACTGGACATCTTGTCTGACATTTTAGACATCTATGTTACACGGCTGCGCGAGATAATGGTGCGCGTAATTATTTAACAAATTATTTTTTTTAATTAACACATTTTAAATAAATAATAAATTAGATAAATATTCTAAAAAATCAGGTTGCAAATAAAATATAATATAAACTCGGTGAAAGTTCTCATTATTGTCCTTAAAAGTAATAAACACCTTCCACATTGGTACGTAATGTACTATTCCTATTTTTGCATACTTTATGGACCACACTGTATATTTCTCTTCATACCAAATAAAGCATTATTTATTTATGTTGTAAGGCTTTTTCATATTTTAGAAGGTGTAATTTACAAGAAAGTCAAGTATGTGGAGACAAAAATGAAAACTCTCATCAAAAAGTCGTTATTTGATACGACAATAAAATTTATTTAGGTGAGAAATAGCACAAAAATTTTTAGCTTCAATACACTGCTAATTGATATTGTCTTTTGTTGAAAATGAGAGAATAAAACGATCAACTGTGCATAGAAGTTCTTGAGATAAGTATAAATCTTAGTTCTTGCTTAAGCTTTTTAAAATGTAAACACTGTGGCGTCCAGTTTTCAATTTCCAATCATTTAAAAATGACAGTATATATAAAATAGCATAGAGGTAAGTTGGGCAATCAAAATATCTTAAAAACCATCGACCGCACGCGACAAGCATCAAATAGCATAAAGAAGGGGTTGCGCGAGGGGAAACCCATTGTGCGACCACTAGTTGTGACGCGGCAATCGAGAAAAGTATCCGTGCGCATTGTTTATTTTGTGATAAAAAGTGAAATAATTGACAAGCCGGTATATTTTATCTGTGATAGTTAAAATGTATTCCGTTCTCAATCAGGTAAGTGTTAATCTTAAGTAAATTTATTGCAGTTTTAATATGTATAAAGATTTTGGATATAATTCTAACCGGTTTTTAAATAAATTTACTTTTCCTTTAAAATTTCAGGTTGGGGTTAGTTGAGCTACAGTTGCCCAACTAACGCCACGGTTTTTTAAGTATAAAATGTTTTGTTTTTATTTTTTAGGATACGGACTTATACAGTAAGACTACTAAAAGTCTCCTCAAGATTTAAAAGAGGCTGCAACCCGAACTTTGTACAAGCAACAAAGAAAACGAGCTGACCTATCTAACTTAAATTTTCTCTGAAAATAGTTCGACCATACCCAAAGGCTGATGGTCCAAGAAATGGAGCCAAATCAAACAGAAGATAGAGAAAAGCTGCAATTTTAACGAGATAAAGAAGGCATTACAAGAGATGCAAAATAAACTGCTAAAAAGTTTAGAAACGAAGATGAATTGATAGATATTAATTCCAATAGTTAAGCTAAGCTAGGTACGTTGCTGTTTTATTAATGAGATTTGTTGTTTTGTCACTATAAGATTATAAATATAAAATGCAAATTGTCAAAATGTATTTTTATTGTAAACGTATCTAACATTCAAGCCATGATTTGACTATACTTTCTAAGTGCTCTACTAGCCCCATACCCTTGCTCAACTTACCTCACCTATGGGGTACGTTGGGCATACTTGACTAAGAAACTGCCGTGCATCCGCTTGATACATTGTTAATTGCGCCATCCCTCGGATATGCTCCTAAGCTATGCAGCAAACGAAAGACAAATAACGTAGGGACCCCTAACCACTAAACCCAATTTTTTTTTTTTTGCCAGTGGCGCCATCTACACAATTATTAACAAAGTAGTATTTACCGCGAAATTTAAATTAATTTTTATTGAAAAGTATTACAAGGTGTTTCAACTCTATACAACGAAACAACTGTGTCCCTGTACAAGCTAGAAAAAACTTAAAAAAATACGTTTTTGTAACGCTAATTTTATTGACAGTATTGGTAAATATACTAAGTGTCTCAAAAACTAAATTTTTATTCTCAAGTAAGTGTTTTTAAATGGAACGCCCTGAATGTTTTGACCAGTTCAGACTTGCTATTAAATTCTTCATTAAAAATGCACTATACGTAAATTCTTTAGGATTTTTAGAATAAGAGTATCTAAAATATTAAATAATTAATTTCATGTTATCACGTTACCTGCCACTCCAAACTATTTTTAATTATTTAGAGCGGATATACTATTTTTTACTTTACTTTTTACCTTTAATAATTATATCGACATGCTAGTGATATAGTAAAGATCAGCAATACAATTAAATAGTCATGATTTGTAAAAATACAGTAAGTTCCACTTAATTATTTAATAGTAAACACATTTTTAACACCTTGTACAAGTACCTATACTGTCAATAAAATAAATATATTTTCCAAACAAAAACATTTTTTATTTAAAGCTTTTTTTTATTAGGTATAGGGGTGAAGTTATTTTGTGTATGAATAGAGTTGGGACACCCAGTATCTTCTGGTTAGTTAAGTACTATAACTAGAAAACTTAAGTTTTCATTTTGAGATACTTAAAGAGATAGGGTTAAACGTAAACATGTTGATATCGTAATAGAAATATACTATTCTTCTGAATGACCAATTTTTTTTAGTTAATGAAGAGTGCATATCTGTTAAAGTATCAATGAAATTGTATGTGTTTTGTATAATTTTTTAAGTAACTTTAAATTACAAATTTAAAGTTATTAAGTTATAAGGGATGAAAAGGAAATAAAGGATAAAAGAAAGTCCGGGTTATCTATAGACTGTCAACGGATGGGGTTTACAAGAGGACAAACGGATAAAAAAATCATTTTTTTAGAAAAAGATTTTTCCAAAGAAAATTTTTGCTTGTATACAAAATGTGATTCACGAAGAGACAATGTTGATTTTGTATACAGGGTACAAAAACTTAAAAACATTATTTTTTTCCAAGAGTAAACTACCTTTATTTTTCATTTTTAGGCAAAATGTCGTTTAGAAAATTTATAAAGAATAGCATTTTAAATTACTTTATTTATTTTACAAAAAGCTTTATGAAATTGATTTTGCTGTTATCAAAAGTGAATTATTTTAAATTTTTATAATAAAATAGACTAAAAACTGTCATAACTTGCTTTTTAAATACCCGCCTCCCCACAAATTCATATACAACACAATTTTCCAACTGTAAATGAATGTGATCAAGGCATTTTCGCCAAATTATGGAGGAAATGTTATATTATTTTTTTTATTGATAATAACTTTATTCTAAAGAAATTTTCCAAATAACATTTTACCTAAAAATTAAAAAAAAAGTGTTTACTCTTAGAGAAAAATCATGCTTTTCAAGTTTTCGCGCACCCTGTATACAAAATCACAAGCAGAAATTTTTATTAAGAATAATTTTTTTGCCGAAAAACAAAATTTTTTATCTATTTGTCCTATTGTAAACCTCATCCGTGGACAGTCTGTATAATGTATGGAAAAATATTTCAGCCCCTATATTATTTTTTATTTATCAAACAAATAAAAAGCCAAATAAAATTTTATTTTTTATATTTTATTACATACTAATCACGTTACTTAGTTATCTACTACACAAGAACACCTTAATTGACTTACGTGTTGCAAAAGTATTGCTTTGGGAGATTTGTGGTTCAGGAACATTTACATTTATGTACATTAGATGGGCCAGGTAATGGTACATTAACTAAAAGCAAATACATTTTAATTGCATAATCATTTTACAAATATGTATTAGGTATAAATATACAGGGTGGCCATTTGATAATGAAACAATTTTGGGCACTCGTGTCATTTAAGGAAAAACGCTCGGACACATCAATTTTTAATTTTAAAGGGGAACATTTTTTGCCCCTTTTACCACCCCCATCTGCAACCCTCTAGCAGGGGTGGCACTCGCCCCCATAGCCAGAATGATTATTATTTTATTTTGAACATTATATAACTCTTATCATATCCCCTTAGTTTAAAGTAGCTTGCTCTTACAAGTAATTTAATATTATACATTAAAAAAATTAAAATCAAAATTTTGACACGGTGTCATATCAACGGGAAAAATAGCAGAAACTTTAAACTTGCCAGTGGTAATTGGGGTCGAGACACCTTCAAAATCAGGTGTCGCTCGATACCTCTTTCTACTTAAGGTTTGGGGGTGAGTCTCATTTCTGCTAGAGGGTTGCAGTTCAGGAGGGAAAAGTGGCAAAGAAATGTTTCTCTCTAAAATCAAAAATTGCCATGCATGTCCAAACGTTTTTCCTTAAATGACCTGGAGTGTCAAAAATAAGCTCTGTTTCGTTTTTAAATGGCCACTCTGTTTATAATTTTATTATAGCAAGATTTACTTGAAAAATGTATACAAAAAAATATAAAAATAAATAAAATAGTTCTGGTTTAACTTATGCCATAGTTAAATGATAATTGTTTTGCTACGATCTGCAGTTCTAAGCAAATCTTAGTTTTCTTTACATAGCAAAAAAATAATTATTATAAAACAAAAATGATAAAAAATACTTATATGTAAGTATAATTATTATTGATATTATTATTTATATACATTGCATTTTATATTAAATTAAAGGCTTCTTTTTAGGATAATGGTTTATAAGTGCATATTTTTTAAAATGCCCAGAGAGCCTTAACTGGAATATTTATTAAAATATAGACAGTGAAAGTACATTTAAAAAAGAGCATGTTTTAGTAATATCTTAAAAACAGTGTCTCTGTAAGGAATTCATATATGTATGCCACTAGATTCTATGTAATATGGCACTTTCATAAAAAAGTTACACACTATTGCAAAAACCACATTCTCTATCTTTTAAAAGAATATGCTATCATAGATACCTTACAAAAAGTTAACATGATGTATATACTTACCAAAAATTAATCTTAATTTCTTTGACAGTAAACGGATTGTTGTTATTAAAGAATCTTGGGTGTCAAAATTAGTTTTCGATGACTTCGGTGTAGCAACTAATGGAACATTTTTCTTATTATACCTGAAATATTACATAAAAAAGAATAAACCCAAATGATAAATTAACTCTGTTTTAACAATAAATGTTAAAAAAAAATAAAACATGATTATAAAATTTGTTTATCAACCTAATTAAGACTCCAAATTTAATTTAATGTATCAGTGTAATTACCCATACATGAAAATATTCTGGAAAATTACATGAAAATACTCCGTAATTTAATAAATTAAAACACTGAGAAATACTTACTTGTGGTAAATATTTTGTAGGATCATCCTCTTTTCGTGACCCTCTCTTTGTTCCTGCTAGGTGCTAGCTTCACAAAAATGCCTGTCACATACTACAAATGTTTTACAAACTTGCTGAAAGGTTTTTGTTTTTGAAATTAGGATTTCCAACTTGATTAAGCTTCAGAACGTTTTTGTCACGTTTCGAAAAGTATGTCTTTTACTAGTTGTATTCTGACAATAAGGCACTATATAACATTCACATTATTGTTTTTTAACAAAATTAACTATTTTTAATAAAAACACACTTAAAACACAAAATATATCAGTAACGCAAAAACTGCGGCAACTACAAAAGAATAACCTAACCTTTGTATTTTGTGGAATAACCCACGCCATGCAAAAACCCAGAAGTGTCTGGTTCATCTGCGTTGACCGAAAAAAATGTATATGCAATTATTTAAACGAATGGAATTTAAAAGTTTATTTAATATTTTAAGAAAATTAAAACTTTTTATACATTAAGAAGAACAATTCTGCTCTTCAATAATATAATAAGAGTTATTATTGCTTTAAAAGAAATAAAATAATGAAATATTCAATACTAAGTTACCTGCAATACAACAAGGTTCATTGGCACTCCGGTTGAAATCATTTTTATGCACCAAAATAAAATCTTAACAAAGACGCCAGACGAGAACTGGGCCAATGTTTGCGTCTCAAAAATGTGGTAAAATAGTTTGCCAAAAATCTGGTAAACAGTTTACCAGATTTTTGGTAAACTACCTACCACTTTTTGAGGAGACAAACGATCGGCCCAGTTCTCGTCTGGCGTCTTGTTAAGATTTTATTTTGGCGCATAGACATGATTTCAACCGAGTGCCAATCGACCCTGTTGTATGTATGTGGCAATATTGAATATTTCATTATTTTATTTCTTTTAAAGCAATAATAACTTTTGTTATATTATTGAAGAGCCTAGGTTCTATTGCGTAAATTATCTAATAATTGCATATAACATTACATAACTCCTTAACATGCTTGGAGCAGTATACTTGTTAAATTTAAACGCATAATCAATGACGTATTTTACACCGTATAATCATAATCAAACAAAAAATATTGCTACTAAAATTCTCCCGTATCCGACACTACCGTTTCAAACTTCGACTTCTGCCTGAGACTCGTTAATTCTTATGCCCGTGCACTAAACTACTTTCGCGTTTATTAAAAATAAAGCAGATCGGGTAAGTCAGTGAGCAAAATAAACAAGACAGAGGGGTACTACCGCGTTCTCCGGCACACAGTACACGTATCTAACTTCATTCGTTTTGTTTATGCTCCGAAGTTTTGAAAAAGAAATTTCCGATATTTAGGCGTTGGGCGTTGACATAATTTAGAGGTTAGCTCTGGAGCAGAGTATCTAAAAGTGGTTTTATTGGATTTATAGCAAATATGGACATTAAGTTATATTTATCAATATCAAATGTTCTATTTAATAACACGTTCTGTTTTTGTGTCTTAGGTTTGTGTCTTCAGTACCAGGCGGTTTGGATCTGGTATGGTCATTAATTTTAACTGGTTGTACATAATAATACCAAATTAGGTTAAAGTAATTAGTGGGTTAAGGCTTTGGTTTTTTTATTTCCTATTATTAAAAAAATAGAATAAAGAGAATTCCAAACACTTTCGTCGCATTTTACTACGCCAAATTTAGGATTTTACTATGCACACAGCAAAACATATGTGACACAAATACCACCACCGTGCATAAAAATATCCATACGTATACTTTACCCTCACGGTCCTAAAGGAATTTTAAAAATATGGCGCTGTCTGAAGATTTTTTAAAATTCATAGATTTAAAAGCGCGACTTTTCTTGGGTTGTCTTGGGAATTTATATATTTCTTTATACTCTAAAAAATGCATATAATTTAACATCATATTTAAAAGAAAAGCTAAAAACATTCTTTTGTGTAAACCAAAAACACAAAATGTAAATAGGGAAGGTTACCAGCTGGTCCTTAAATTTATGTTTTATAAAAAGAAAAAATAAAATGCAAAGTTGAAGTAGACTCCTACAACCCTTTATTAAAAATAAATAATCTTTAGCCTCTTTGGCACTGAAAAAATTACTAGGGAAAGTTAAAAAGTTCAATGTTTTTTAAATGTATAAAATTTTTTGAGTATATCGGTTATTGCTTTAAGGCAGGTTTTCAACATCCGATAAACATTTTTGTTTTTTTGGTACGATAGATAATTTGACCGTCGTTTAGCAGTGCCATGGCTATGTCGAAACAGTTAATTTAACATTAATAATAATAACTTTTATATTTTATTGTGTAAGAGCAGAATAGTTCTTTATATTATAACTTTAATTTTATCTTATAAGTAAATAATATTTTGTTTAAATTTAATCTCCTTCAGAAAACAAATAAAGCACATAAAATTTTTATTATATGGCTAAAACATTTACTATTCTTGTATCTGGTTAAGATACCTAATAGGTAAATCTTTTACGGGTTAATTTTTTCAAAAGTAATGCCAAACTCTAAAGTGTCCATCAGACATTTCATTTTTATATATTTTTTCAGTTTTTTAACAAGTTTATCAGTAAGTTTTTAGGTAAACTGTTTGCCACATTTTTTGGTAAACTATTTACCACATTTTTAAGATGCAACCATTGGCCCAGTTCTCGTCTAGGTCTTATTAATATTTAATTTTATTGCATTAAAATAATTTCAACCGAGTGCTAGTGAACCTTTGTTTATTGATTGAAACCTTTGTATTGTAGGTAACTTAATATTAAATATTTTATTATTTTATTTCTTTTAAAGTAATAATTGCTTTTATTATATTGTGTAAGAGCAGAATAGTTCTTCATAATGTAAAAGTTTTAATTTTCTGTAAAATATTAAATAAACATTTTTAAATTTTATTCTGAGAAAAGCCAAATAATATTTCCTTTTGTTTAAATTTAATCTCCCAGAAAACAAATGAAAGCATAAAATGCTATTTTATAAGAAATTTATTATAAACATATGTCCGGAGTTGCTTTCTTACTAAGATAAAGGACGTTAAAATTTAAGAAAAAAATTGTTTTTTCTAAATATTTTTAATATGCCTTGGGCTGGGATTTAAATGAAAATTCGTTACAATTATTTAAAGATATAAGGCGCTTATTTAGCCCTAACCAGATTGTTATTATTGGGTCCAGTGACGTCTCAGCGGGCACCGCAACTTATTATTACGAGAGAACAAAGTACGCCACAGACTTTTTGACGTTTTTATATTTTTAATAAGGAAATTATTATTAAAACTTTTAAGTCTCCTGTATTTTATTGAGACGCTAATCGACCCAATAAGAACAGTTTATTTAAGGCTAAATAATACGCGTTAATACTTTAAATAAATATACCAAATTTTATTCAAATCGGCCTTAGAATACTTAAAATATTTTAAAAAAATATATATATTTTTCCCTAAACTTTAACGCCTTGTATCTGAGTGAGGAAGCAACTCCGGACATAGGTTTATGGGAACTTTTGTTTCATTAAATAAGATAAGAAATCACACCTTGAAGTTTCGTACCGTTGTTAAAAATTACCCTGTATAAATATGTAGTAATCGAATAAATAACCCTATAAAAATCTAAAAATTTACATGGTCGTATTTTTATGATTTTAAAACCAATATTAAATTAAATAAAACTAAATAAATTTCTTTCAACTAGTTGACTACATAAAAACATTACTTTTAGGTCATAGCACTATGCGAAGCCAATTTACACAAAATGATAGAAGATCACCGGATAAAGACTAGATTTTATTTGGTAAATTATTGGTATCTTAATAAAGGTATTTTCAATGGCTCTTTAAAAATGATGGTCAAAGATACATTTAATTTTTAAGAATCATCCTTAAATTTTTTTTACACTCTGTATAAGGGCGCTGCCTTTTATTTTTATACAGGGAAGATTTTAAAATTCCTTTCTCTATATCTTAGTCAGGTAAAGTTTAATTAGAGGAATATAGATGCTAGTTATTAAGGAACACGCCAAATAAAAAAAAAAACAAAAACCCAAAAAAAATTAAATAATTTGTCAAGATAAAATTAAATAAAAATAAAAAAATTAAAAGCTAACTATTAGGTATTTAGGTTTAAATTTTTTAGCTTTATTTTTGGGATATTATGGAAAAGCGTTAAATATTATTTTTATTTGTTTTTTTTTAAGGAATAACACTAAAATTATTTTTGGAATAGAAATTTTTATAGTGACGTAACCACTGCCACATACATCCTAGTTACCATTTTAAAATATACCGACTTTAAATCTTTAGACAGCTCTTTTGCACATTTTTCTTATACTGAGCTTAAACGAACATTTTTAGAACTACCACAAATTAACATTTATTTTAATAAATACAAACAACTAAAATTATATTTCCTGTTCAAAACGTAAATAAACAGATCTAAGGGTAAGGATTAATTGGAAAATTTAAATCCTTTAGATATAAAATAGGTAACGAAGATAAATTGGTTTATTTTCGTAGTAAGAAATTTACATTATATCTTAAATTAAATAAGCCTTTATTTTTAAGCAGGTTGTAATTTTTAATTTTGCTAAAACGTAATATATAATATAATAATCATTATATTTTGAAACAAAATCGGTCGTTTTATCCGTGACTATAATAGAGACACGGATATAGCTTCATGTGGCTTAAAATTTCTTAATTCAGTTTATTAAGAGAAAAAAATATTTAAGCTAACTAAAACTAACCATTACCCTCCCAAACTAACAGTTTTTCATTAGAAAGCGTTATGTAGCGCTTCAAACCAATGAAATTACACGCACAAAAGAGAAAACTTAGCTCTGGTTAGTTCTGATTACAAGTGCTGTGCTTAACTGTAGTCTTACTCCACGGATACCCGTGGATTAATTTACAACCACGAAGAAAAAATAATATTGTGCATTCGTGGGTACAAACCAGACACGAAAATAGAGGTTGAGATTGTTAAAAATATCCGTGACGAATTTCCTAGATATAACCGTAAATGTCCTTATGTCAAATATTAAGGACTATACTAAATATTACAAGATTTCTTGTTGTCAGCGTCGAATTTTGCTGCATCGAATTGCGATGCGATGAATTGTCGCACGCGATGAATTGTCGCACGCGATAAATTGACGCACGCGATAAATTGTCGCACGCGACGGATTGTCGCACGCGATGAATTGTCGCACGCGATGAATTGTCGCACGCGATAAATTGACGCACGCGATGAATTGTCGCACGCATGTATTGTCGCACGCGATGAATTGTTGCACGCGACGTATTGTCGTACATCGAGCTGACCGCGTAGAATTGTTAAGCGTCGAATTTTCCGCGACGTATTGACGTAAAACCAAAGATTTTAAGCTGATTAAGAAAATCGCGTCTCTTATTTTTTGATTTACTACAATATATGGAGGTTTCAGCAAAGTCGTCAAGGGACACCTGAAATAGTTTCCTTTAAGTTACACACATAGTGGCTTAAAAAACATTTTATTATTTCTTGCAAGATATCACCGGCGGTGCTCCCTAAAGTTTACAACAAAATTGATAGCAGCTTCTAATGTTTCCTTTTACAAAACCCCCTCTAGCCAAATATTGTAATAATATACCTATTACGTACAAAATTATTTATAGGAAATTAAAACAAAGACATTTTTTAACATTGCGTCTCCGAATTCACCCACTTTTATGCTAAGGTAGGGTTAGATCATTATATTTAAGCCTTAGGAATTTACAGTAGCGCACCATCTAGAGACAGCCTGTATTCAGGGTGTCCGAGAATATGTGGACAATCTTTCTGATTCATATAGAACACGTAAAAATTATGTGACAAGTTCCTATAAAATGTTTTCCTAAAGCCCCTTTTAGAAAGATATGGATTTTTAACTTTATAGTTCTTGGTATAATAAAATAATTTTTAATATGCTAAATACAAGTAAAGAGTTTTTAAAAAGTATCCTTGTAATAAATATTATATTATTTGCATTAGTTCGCCAAGGCCGAACTGACCCTTATACAATAGACTTAATTATTTTTACACCCTGTATAATAAAGAAATGAAATAAGTATTTTTAAGAAGCTTAAATCTTTAGATTAAAAAAGGTGCTCATGACAGATGTCGATAAATTAAAGCGTTTTTGACAAAACCAAGTTTTTGTTTAGTGGCGACATCTAAAAACATTAGGTTATTCTGTTGCAAATTGTACTAAGAAACTTATAAAAGGATTTTTATTTTCACGAAATTAAAAAAATGTTGCAACTTTGTAGAGGGTCCCATGTTCTTCGATAATTAAAACAAGAGAATGTAAAAATAAGAGAGGGCCTATGTCAAACCGACAAACAAAATTAATAAATACAACCCTATTTAATTAAAATATTCTTTTTCTCGAAAACGCTTCACCACATCGATATGAAATAGAAGCATTCTTTTTTAACTAAGAGTTTAAGCTAATTAAAAATTATATATATTTTTTCCTGTTTATTATACACGGTGTAAAAATAATTAGTACTATTGTGTAAGGAATAGTCCGCCCCTGGCAAACTAATGAAAGCAAAATATTTTAAAAGGATACCATTTTTAGAAGTCCTAACTGGTATTTATCATATAAAGTTATTAAAAAAAACGATTTTCAGTGGCGTCCTTTAGGGGCACATATCTTTGTAAATGGAGACTTAAGGAAAATATTTTATATTAAGTTGTCACAATATTTTAATGTGTTCTATATAGATCCAAAAGTTTGCCTAAATATTCTTGAACACCCTGTATAAAATAGTGCAAAAACCTTCTTACCTGATCACTTTTCTGTTTTAATCAACCAAGAGCAGTAACCCTCGGTTAAACCTCAAATTACCCCGCAATTAAATAAAACGAGTTTTAATTGCCGCTCGTGGAACAAATTTTAATTTTAAAACCCTTCCTAATTTGGCGAAAATTAATTTACCTATTAAGGTTTTCGCCATTTTTTTTATCGGTAAACCAACAGAGCGTTAAAAATGACGGATTTAAAATGTCGTTATGGAAAATTATGCTGACTCTTGTACACATTTATTTAAAAAGGTTTTTGGTTTATTATCTTCCTTATTAAGGGTAAGGTGACGGCGTTAAAGTTTTTTTTGGGTTTATTTAAGCTAACGTGTTAAAATAGCATGTGGATTTTAATATTATAATTTTATTTAAAAAATAGGTTTAAGCCTGTTACAACATAGGAGATAGAACGCGTCCTACGCCCTACGTCTGACAATAAGTTTGAATTTTAAAGTAATGTAACGTTTCACACAAGAAATAAAAGACATTCTTACTCCTAAAGGACTTATCTGGTACATAGATGGGGCCAAAATGGGAGCGAGACTGGAGCTGGTGTTTGAGACAATCCACTGATAAAGTTATCCTTCGCCCTTGGAAGATCATCCAACAGTAGTTAAAATAGAGGTATAAGCGATCTAGGCTTGTGCCAGATGGATTTTGGACAACCAATAAAGAGTCAAAACTGGACTTATAAACAAATATGCAGTGAGGCACCATTCTACAACTATTGTGTAGGGTAACAATTGAGTCCAAGTTAGTTAAAGACTGTATCAAAATTCTTAACACATTTTCAGAATCCAATACGGAAAATTGGTATGGATACACTGGCATATCAAAGGTAACGCAAGGAGCAGATTAACTGGCGGTAGCGGGTAGCAATATCCTATACCCGACAGTACCCGCCCTACGGCGCATCCGGTGGGGTTCTCAAGCGCTGGGCCAGGGATTTCAACCAAAAGAAAATTTAGGGAACAAGGCTCATCGGGAAAAGAGAAAGGCATACCAGGGAAATGCCTGAAGGGAAATAGTTTGGCGGAAATTAAATGACACACACGCACATGCGAGTTATATGTAAACCATAGGTAAATATTAAAAGTGAGCGCGTTTTCATCCGGGGTATAAAACCACTGGGTAAAAACCTCCGGTAGAAATCGGTCTAGGTTCTTGTCAAATAATGCAATTTCTAACCTGTATCGCACATATGCAACGGTATTGGCCGGATTTTAATTAAAGTTGCTATATTCTCGCGAGATTGTTTAAATCCGGTGCCAACCGCCCGCACATTGGTGCACTGCTTCATACTTTACTAAAACTATTTTTTCTATCCGTACCGTCCGTCCGATGCCGACGTGTGTGCGCATACCCTTAATTCTTAGATTTATTAAAGGTTTTCTTTTTAATAAATAACTTCAAATGTTTTATCTTTAAAACTTTTTTAAACTATTTAACTTTTGCGAATAATAAATCTTCTTTAGGTCAGACGGTATATAATAATGGACAATTTTTTTTCATAATATCAGTAGACGTGATGATCCTAATCATTTAGGTGTACAATAACAGATAGAAAATTGTTTATCTCAATATCTGTAGATATGATGATCACGATCCTAACATAAAAGTAAAACTACAGGATTTTTGGATTAAATTTAACTTAACTACAATTGCACCATATGTTAGTTAACCACTAATGTAGGTATTTTGTCAATTTAACCTTTTGCACACCCTTATGATTTTTAGAATATTTAAGGACAAATAATATTTATAAATTTTATAATTCATTAATTTATTTTTAATTAATTTAAAAAATGTTTCTTTTGAAACAAAGAACTTTGTTTGGGTCACAAAAAAAAATTCCAACAGTATATTTTCTAGGGGATTAACAGTAAACATCTTAAAATAGTACTGTTTAGTTTTACACAAATTTGATCTTTATTATTTTTTTTATTTAATAAAAGGGCTTCGCATTAAAAAGTACAAAACATATCTTAAATTATTCAGTCATTTTTTATTAAAAATAACAGATTGGAAGTACAAATAATAAATAGTAGCATGGCACACAGCCTTATAAAATTAATCGGTTAATTTTTTTTGTTTTTGTACAAAAATAACCTATATGTGCGTTATCCGTATTAGTTTCTTCCTTTCAGTCATGATTTAATTTTTGTGTGATTATCTGAATTGGTATAAAAGCTAAAAAAAGATATTTTCTTAATATTTTAACACTTTGTAGTTTAAAAAGTTGACTTTCAGGGCCTATATTATTTTATATTATTTATTTGTTTTTTTTTTAAATTAATTTACCCCCTAATGTTTGTCAATTAAGTTCTTAAATAACCTGTAGATATTTATTTTGTAATCGGTTAAAAAATATAAATTATTAAAAGAAACAATAACTTGTTTTACAAGAAAAAACAAATTTAATATATTTTTTTAATCATCATTTTATATCAAGTAAAACCATTAAGGTGTAAGCCAACGAACAGATGAAACAAAGCTTAGAAACGATAAATTTTTTGATAAATGTTAAAACTTAAGTGGTATTACAGTCTCGGTTAGCAAAGATACGATCCATTAATTTTTACCAAGTTTTTTATAAGGTGTAATCATAACTTTCCTCGCCTTATACCTGGAACCATCTTATAAAAAGTTTCCCGAAAAACTAAACTTTACAAGTTTTATACTTTGAAAACTTTTGGTCTAATTTCCTAACACGTTAATAAATCTTTTATTGGAAGTATTGCACAAAATAAATAAAAATATCAGTTTGCTGACAGTCTTACTAGATTCTTGTTATTTTCAGCAGGTTTTTGATAGATTTTCTACGATATTTAGATCCCAACACAAAATGTACTTTTTAAATGATATTACCATCCACTGATGAAAAATATTTTAGTATCAAAAACACATATTTAATGTATATGTTCTTTATTATTTCAAGTATCTAATAACACATGTTTTTAAAGTTGCTTTATTACTAGAGGGTGGTTTTTAAATCAAACAAAAGTTTTTATTATAATGGGGTTTTAGCACTTATTTTGTTACCATTTCAAGTTTAGATATAAACCTTTTTCATTATAGTATTTGTGACTGTCATAATATAATTGCTAAAAAGTACTTATAAAATCTACTTTTTTAAAAATAAAAATTGTATTTATGGTTTTGTATGGTTCAGAAGTATTTAATTTAATTAATTACTTTTTATTATAAAATACAAAAACAGTCATTCAAAAGGCAATTTATTTATTCCTATTGACGAGTCCACCATAAGATCATCTTCGCCATATATGGAAGTGGTGTTAACTCCACCTGTCAAATGTTTCGGGTGGGGAGTGGGTGAGTGTGTCAACATGTAATTTTATCATTGTGCCAATTGTCAGGTTAGCCCATCAACCCGCCTAGTACGATACCCGAAACATGTGTGAGCCTCTATAGTTACATGACTGAAACCCTTACCATTTTTGGCACATAGTTTAAAAAATACCACAAAGAAAGATTATAGTAAACCGTCTGACAAAAAAGTGACGCATTTGATCAATCCGATACCCGAAACACTTGACATTAACAGGTTCACCAAAGCGCTGCTTCCATATATGGCATTATAAATATTTGTTGTAGACTTGTCAAAAGGAAAATTCTAAAAAGGTTTAAAAAGTGTTCTTATCATAAAGTCTGTTTCATCTGTTTTAGTTATAATGGCAGCTAAACAACATTACTTTATGTTTTTACATAATATAAGGAAATGGCCTTTTCATAACATTTTATTGTTACAAATCATGCAAATAAAAATTAAGTCAAACGAATGGTTATTATGTATTTTAAGAGAACAAAAATAAATGATCATAAAATTAGCTAGGTTATTTTGACCGAAGCTGACAAATTCAAATTTCCCTTAGCCGAAATACAAGATTTGACGATTTGGACAGATGAAGAAAATTGTTTTTGTTTGACTCGCTTTGCGCAATTGTTCTTTACGTGGTTTTAGCTTTTAGTTTCTTTTTGAAAGAAAGAGTTTTTAATAGACATAATAAAGTGTATTCGTTACCTAATTAGCGTGTGTGGATAATTGGTGATGGCTAGTTGAGATGTCGAGAAGGCGAGTTATTCAGTAGACTGTTAGGAGCTGTAAACATTTTGTTTAAACCATTTAAGTTTGTACTTACTTAAAAAAATTATATGAAATTAGGGAGTTGCTTTATTAAAAGTTTTAAAGACGTGTTAATAAAAATATGATATATATACTTAATAGTTTTTTTACATTTAACTCCTTTAAAATATTTCTCCATAAATTTAGGATCTAAAAATTGGAGTGTCCCTTGAATACTTACTATTTTAAAGTGTTTTCTTTTGATTAACCATCTTTTTATTTAATTTTATTACATATCTTTAATTTTTTATGGTTTATTGTTACTGTATAAAAATTTATATTATGTAATTTTTTTAATGATAAATGCCATTATCCCTAAACACATTGTTTCAACATAACTTATTAATGACGGATGCCATCACATTATGCAACACACGTGGCCCAATAACGCGAATTGCCCACTTTCGTGTCTTTTTGATACCTTTTTGCCAATGCCTTGCCATTAAATACTGTTTTTTTTTTTTTTTTTCACCCTTTCGGGGTCATCCCACCAGGTCCGACGTGACCGCCCCCTAGGTGGTGCACTGCAGCCTAAAGGCTTATTGTACCTTGACCCCTACTCCTTCTCATTCACACACCATTCATTCCATAACTTAGATGGTTGTTGCTCAGGTCCGCATCCCCGAGCAGACAACACCGTATGCCACTCGCCCGAAACACCGCTGCCGTCGGACACCCATCTAAATTATGGGCGCGCATTCACTGCTCAACTCCAGTGATCGACGTTTGCCGATACAACCGAAGCCGCCACAAGCGCGCCTATTAAATACTGTTGGCAATGCCAGTAAATTAAATGTACATGGTCGGCAAAAAATGTTATATGGGATGCGTAAGGGTAGTGTGGACGTAAATAATTTCATGAAGAAACGCATGCATTTGGTTACGTGAAAGTTATCACGCTTGTCTGCACTTCAAAGAAAATACGCTGCACAATATTTTGGAATATGTACGTATAAATATAAATGTAGTAGAAATCAACGACTAGCAAATAACTGTCGAAAGGGAGGCGCATGACACGGCACGCATACGTTCGCAAAATTTAGATGTCAGATCGCGTGCCAACCAAAACGAATGCAAGTTGTTGGTGTATACGGTCATGGCCGTGTGATCTGGAGTCATACAAATAGTGACTATCTTTAATAGTATAGGAAGTAGCAACGTGTTCGGAAAAGAGTTTTAGGTCAGTTGATATTTTGATATATTGTTCTCCTTCCTCTTCTGGATAGACCCTAGGCTGTCTGGCTGGCGGTAGTGGTTGCCTTTATTAGTTCGCATCCTACTTGTACAGGTAATAATCCAAGGTTTTGAAAATAAAATAAGAAACCTAATTTTTAATTTTTGTCTTCAAATAGGTTTACCAAACATACTTTTTTATTGCCAGACATTTTTATCATTGCGTAATTAAACAGTCGTCTTCGTTTCTAATTTCGGAACCGTTCGGTATATTTTAATGAAATTTGGAACGATAATATATGACCAAAGTCTGCATTTTTTGACAAATCAGTGACAATTTTAAATGCCAAGGTCACAGCTGGGCGCCAAAGCAACCGCTACCGCCAGCCAGACAGCCGAGGAATCTAGCTAACAGGGGAGGGGAACAAAAAAAAAATGCAACAAAATTCTTGTTGTTTCTGACGTTGCTACCTTCTGGACTATGACAAGGACCGGGTAAAAGTCACCTAAAATCACAAAGTTCTGTAGTTTATAAATGGCGTAGGTTTTAGATAAATAAACAAAATTTAAAATTACCACCAACCAGAGATTACCCAAATACCGGTTATCCATATGAAAACAAAAATAGGTAATCATTTTGTAAATTCTTCCGTTGTTTGTTTTTTATGTTCGCCACTTTGCTTTAGTCACTTCGGATTACAACTCTGCATTTTGTGTTTATTTGGTACAGTTTATTTTTGCCGTTGCTATAATTAAAAAAGTTTCGGTGCGGAATATTAGGGGACGTGGTTTTTAATTATTTTGAAGCGCTCTCTAAAAGTCTAAAGTATTTTACTGTTAAAAAAAAGCATCATTAGGGCATTGTAGCATACTATTTTATATTTACAGGAATGCATTAAAAAAATGCATTAAAAAATGTGTTTGCTTTTTAAATAAATATAATTGTTTAAATATTTTTGAAGTTAAAACATTATTTCCCAAAACATCCTTTTAGTACAACAGTGGACTGTCAAAGAAACAGTGCCAAGATGTACACTATGTACATGTTAAGTATATCCCAAATAGGAAATATGTGTGATTTAAATAGAGACAAAATATTGTGTCTCTATAAAGGTTTTTATTTTTTTTAAATCAACTTCGTAAAGCTAAATTTTTCACCACACATACCTATTTACGGAGACCTGTAGAGTTTCAAGTTTTAAATTTACACCCTCTCTAACTTTTTTATTTTTTATCGCATAAAATACGTAAAAATGTCACTTTTTTGGGTTAATTCTGTAGTTTTTAAATTAACAATCAGATTTTTGTTATCTCTTAAGATATACGACAGGGTACGACAAAAGTATGTGTATTTTGTAAACAAACAGTGGACTGCACATATATTATTTGACCAATCAAAAGATCTTTTAAAAAAGCTTTAAAAAATACCTCATTTCATATTACTATCTCAATTAATTTTAAAAAATTATGTTATGCAAATCTGAAGAATAATTTTCAATTCCCATCAGAAACGTAATATTTTTTTACATATTACATCCCACTAACGTTTTTTTTTTTAAGTTATAAAAGTATAAAAGAAATAAAAACATTATTTTGTTAGGATTATTCTGTAGTATCTGTGTCTTTTATTACAATTATTTTTTTCTTAAAGTACAGGGTACTACAAAAAGTATGATTTTTTTAAATGGGAATAATTGGTTTTGGAAATATGGCAATAAATAAATTTATTAGGCAATTATTACCAACTACCGGATAATTGAAATTTACACTTATTCTTCAAATTTAAATGACCATATCTTTAAAACTAATAAAGACACAATATTAAATGTAGTATTTTGTTTAAGCTCTTAAAAATATCTTTTTATTAGCGATACAATATAGGCAACAGGGTGTTCCATTAAACAAAATAAAACATACTTTTTGTCCTACCCTGTCCATTTAAAAAGATATTAAAACATTTAAATACTGATTTAAAAACTACTTAATGAACCCAACAAATTAATATAATTATTTATTTTGTACGATAAAAAATAAAAAAGTTAAGGGGGATTTAAATTTATAACTTGACAACCGGTACATGTACATAGGCAGTCTCTTTCTCCATATTTGGCAAATCACTAAAAACAAAACAAAAAAAATACCAATATAGGTAAAAAAAATATACTTTAGGCAGGTAGTGTATTAATTAAGGTAAAAAATAATGGTAATGATTCATTAGCCAATTTTATAGAAAAGTTTTATACTGGTGTCCCCGGATAGGTTTTACAAAAAGAAAAATGTACCAAACATTTTTAAATTTGAAATCGACATTAAAAAAACTGGTCGCGTGGTCCAAAACTAAAAAAATACAACATGTTACTGCGATTGGCATTATACAGAGCGAGTTATAGATAAATAAAAGGTAAAAAAACAATTAAAAAAGCTTTTAATAAAATGCTCTTTAAAGAATAAAATAAACCTTTCTTTTATACCCATATTGTAGAAGTGTAAAAAAAATTTACCCTATTGGAGAGTGACGTTTCTTGATTTTTTAGGTTACTCCAAACAACTCATATTCAATATCTATATTGTAGGAGTACATTAAAAACAACTAGTCCGCCATTTTACCACCCTGTATCTTGAAACAATGCATTTTAAGACCTATTTTTACGGCGATTTAAAAAAGACACTCTGTATTTTGGTAATATTTGTATATTCTAGCCTATAAATCTATATAGCTCCTTATTTTTAACCCTGTTTATTCACTTTTTGTCCTCCAAACTTTTTAATAAATGAAAATAAAACATTAAAAAAAATATTTCTACTGATAAAAGTTCTGAGTATAAGAATAAATGATATATTTGTTATTGGCTTTTACGACATTTCGCTTAAACGCCAAGTCGTCCCTTCAAATCCAATAATAAAAATTCTGTCTGGTCTAATAAAGTAAAAAAACTGTTTAGGAATTGCTATCGAAGAAAAACGGATTTCTTTAATTTGCCAATTTATTACAAATCAAATAACCTTTTTGTTTGTATACACAGAATATACACTCAAATTGATGCGTTGAGAACCAAACCCAGGGGCGTATATAAGGGGAGGGTTTGGGGTTTAAACCATCCCTCCCCCTCCTTCAGCATGAGAAAGGAGGAAATTTGTATAAAAAAGTCGTTTCTTGTAATGTTTTTAATGCGTATGGTCATGTGAACCCTATAAGAACCCCCTTAGTAAACGAGAAGGAGAAAAGAGATGTGTTTTGGAAAGAGAACTTTTTTTTTTGCTCTTAAAAGATTTTTGATAGAAGACAAGGAATTGAGGGAAAACCGATAAACCTATTGTATTTTGAAAGGAGTAACCTTTCTTTTTTCATTTTTGCTCTTCAAAATTTTTTGTCACATACGTCCGTGACCAGACCGGACCATTTTACGATTAAAATAAGCTTTTATAAGGTAAAACTTATTTATCAAGGTCTAAGTAGTGGAGTCAGTAGGCTAGTTTTATTATATAATAAATTATTAGTTTACACTGACCCTAAAAATTTAAGAAGAATCCGGGGCTATATAAAGTTAAAAATAACTTATAATAATTATTTTGAAGATGTTGATATATTGTTTAAAATAAGGGTAATTTAGTTTTAGGCAGTTTTCAGCTTTTTGACTCATCCTGATCTCTTATTAAATTTAATACATCCCTATTAATCGAACAGTTTTAATGTCTAAATAATGAAGTTCTCCTTAACAGTTTTTTATAATTATTATCACATTTTCTCGACATATTAGCAACAACTTAAAATGTTTAAGATGACCCTGCCTTTTTGGCGATGAAGAGTTTGCTCGTAAATTTTTAGGTACATTTAACACTTCTAGACCTGTTAAGATTACAGAAGGCAAATATCTTTTACTCTTTTAAACATTACTTATATTCCTACCTTCATAAATAATCTATTAATAATTTTTTATCTAAAAACATACTTAACACCTTAATAGAAATTTGATTAAATTTATATAAAATACCACAAAAACAAACTTCAGGATTTTAAACGCAAAACATCAGGTAGAAAGCAAAAGGCCGAATGAAAGCAAAACACGCTAATCTGGTGCCATTATTGGCTCCAGGATTAAATGCCCCAAGTAGACAACAGCGTATTTAAATAAATCTTCATTACTTCAATGAATAATGATATTCTGCAATACATGTAAGGTAAAGGGAGGAAAATAGATCAAACAAAACAAATTGAATTAATAAAAGGTAAAGAAGAGTAATTTGGGCAGAGTCATATTAAAATTTTATATTATAGTAATTATTTTAGTTTTTAGTTATATACCGAGTGTCAAGTTATACATTTATACTTTCCCCTCCCCTCTTCCTATTTTTTATCGTACAAAATAAATAAGAACATCGCTATCTTTGTTAAGTTGCAATTTTTCACGATTTTAAACTGCGAGGTGACAGAAAACAACAGGCCCAATAAAAACCAAAAAACAGGCAAATCTGGTAGCATTGTTGGCTCTTGGGGATTAAATGCTCCAAGGAGGCAGCAGCGTATTTAAATAAATCTTCATTACTTTAATGAATAATGATAATCCGGGATACATGTAGGATAAAAGGGAGAAAAACAAATCAAACAGAGACAAACTAAATTCAATTCAAGGTAAAGGAGGGGTGATGTGGGCCAGACTAATATTAAAAATTTTATATTGTATTACATTATTTTGCAGTGTAGCCTGACAATTAGATACCAAGTGTCAAGTTCTAGGATTTATTCTCCCCCTGTAGCTTATTTTATCGTATAAAATAAGATAATAACAGGCGATGGCATGTATTTTAAATTATTCTTCCGTGCACTTTAATGAATAAGCGACAATTCGGAATACATGTAGGATAAAGACAGAAGAATAAATCAAACAGAACAAACAAAATTCAATTCAAGGTAAAGGTGATGTGGGCACAACAGTAACAGTTTTATTTTACCTTTCAATGTGAGTTATTATGAGTTTTAACATAAAAATTAGATACCGGGTGTCAAGATATAAATCTTAACCCCCCAACTTTTTTTATTTTTATATTTGAAAATTAATAATTAAAAACATTTGTTCGTTAAGTTGATTCAAGCAGAAACGTTCTCAGACGTCCGTGAATGTTCTTTAACTACGTTTTTAGTAGAGTTTTTTTGTCGGCAAAAGCAACGTTTTGAAAACGTTTGTTTTTGTACGTTTACTGAATGCTTTATAGTCCCTAAAACTGTTCTAGAAACAGGTTTTTAAAGTTTTCTTGGGATGTTTTAAAATGTTGTCATAGTATGTTATTGTACGTTTACTAAACGTTTTTATAGTACCCAAAACGTTCTAGGAACAGGTTTTAAAAAGTTTTTGGGACGTTTTAAAAATGTTGTTGTATGTTGTATTGCTGAATTTATACAGACAAATAACATTAAAATAAAATAAGAATAATCCAATTAGAATTCACAGATTGAACACATAACCTTTATTTGGAACCACTAATTGGTTATTCTTGTTTTATTTTTTGTTACTTGTCTGTATAAATTCGGCTTATGTTTTATGTGAATGTTTTTGACATTTAAATAAAAAACTACTTTTATTTCTAGATTAGGCAGAAATAACCTCATTTATTACATTATATTTAAAAAACGCACATTATACATAACTATATATGTATATATAGTTATGTAAACATAAGGTGCATATCAAATTTTAAAATTACTTGTGTTCACATATTACACTTAAGAGTACAGAAATAAAAAGCACTCCACCAGCACTACCACATAATTGATTCGGTTAGCTGGGCTAATTATTTTAGTGTAACAAGACGCAAAAGCAGCACATCACAAAATACATAAAGGAAAACTAAGCATGAAGGAATACTAATCGTATAAAATTCACTAAGAAATGCACATATTACAACTTGCAATGTCATTCTTGCTAATGACAGAAGACAGAGAGAGGTTTGAAGGTGCGTTCCTAGCTAAAATTAAGGATTTCCTGAGTACGTTCCTCACGAATAATGCACCATGAATATTTTTTCAATGAATAACTTTAAGAGTTATGCAAAAAAAAGGTTATATCTTATCATTAAAAGTACGATTAAAGAATTTTTAACGTGCAAAAATGAATATTTGTGCCTTTTTTATTTATTTCATTTTATTATTCATTGAAGTTCAGAATACGGTCAATAAAAACGTTTTATGTCGGTTTTAAAAAACGTTTGTAATACGTTCATATAATACGTTTTGTAAACGCTTGGCTGAACGTTTGGACCTAAAGTGTAGCTAAAACGTACGTTTTCTTAACATTGTGTGTTATCAGTATAGGTTGTCAGTCAAAAAAATTATTCAGTTTTGGCATCTGCTGATATTATGCCTCGTCTAAACCAGCAACAAAAAGTAATACTACATACAAGAGTTAGTTGAGAGGAGTTGCAATAAGGAATATAGCCAATGAGATTGGCGTAGACAAGAACACCGTTCTACTTGCAAAGAAAAAAATCAATAATTTTGGCGATATGAGAAGAAACCCAGGCTCAGGCCGGAAAAAAAAGCTCAAATGCGGAGCAAGATGCCGGTTTAATACAATATTTACAGGCCAATCCATTTCACACCGCTCTCCAAGCCAAAGAAGTCGCTAACTTTCCGGCATCCATTCAAACCGCTAGAAGGAGAATTCGGAATTCCCAAATTATAAGGAATAGGTCCGCAGCAAATAAAATTTTTTGACGGAAGAAAATAAAATTAGACGAATGCGGTTTGCCAGGGAGTTTCTAAATGCAGATAATCTGTGGCCAAAAGTTATTTTTTCTGATGAGAAAACTTTCCAGTCGTGTCATAATGGAAAAATTAGAGTATATAGACCCACTGGAACGAGATATAATAGTCAATATACTAGAAAGGTTGCAAGAAGCGGTAGGTTTTCGGTTAATGTTTGGGCATGGATTAGTGCCAGAGGACCAGGGGTTTTAAGAGTTATTCCAGGACGTTTTACTGCGCCCGTTTATAGGGATATATTAGAGCAAGTTATGCTACCATCGGTGGAAGCTGTATATGGGGATGATTTTACTTTTCAGCATGACAACTCGCCAGTCCATCAGGCCCGAATTATTAATGCATTCCTTGACGAAAATAATATTAACGTGCTGCCGTTCCCTCCAAAGAGCCCTGATCTCAACCCGATCGAAAATGTGTGGGGGCTTATGTTAAAAATAATTCACCAACATGATTTTCGACCAAGAAATCAAGAAGAGCTCCAGCAAAAAATTATGCAAGCTTGGGATCATATTGATAACCAGCTTACACAAAATCTAGTGTTTAGTAGTGCCCCGACGTTTGCGGAGTGTATTAGAAAATAATGGCTCTATTACAAAATATTAATATAGTTTCTATTTTTAAGAGTATAACCTGTTGTTGTTTAAATAATGTAATAATTATTTGATTTATTTAATTTAAATAAAAACCTTATTTAATTTTTTGCGTTTGTGTATTTTTTGAAAGCGATGGATCGCGTTTAAAAAAACACACACAAGCTTGTTTTGCTTGATTTCCTACACTTGTATAATTAAGTAATTTAATTCTGTAATAAATAAACCTAGCTGGTATAAATTACCTGAATTGTCTATATCCCAATAATAAAACTATCCAAACTTAACAGGTATTACGTTGTCAGTCAAAAAAAATTATAATAGTCAGGGAGCTAGTAGCATATAATATTTTGAGTGTCTGAGTTTTTTTTTTGAACGCGAACAGTTTATTTAACGATAAAAAAATAACTGTGGTTTGAGCAAAATAAATAGAAATTGTTGAAAAAAGTCGTTCTTAAGCATCCTTATTTAAACTCGACGTATTACCCACTCAAGACATCAAAGAAGCTCTGACAAACCATCATGCTAATGGACGCTATCGCTAGTGGAAAAGATATTTTGCCTTCTTTAGTTTATTGATTCGTCTCTTAGTGAAGCTATTAGACATCCTACTTTATCGTTAAGAAATAAAAGCACTAAAGTATGTATTGATTCTGAAAAGACATTTGACTAATTATTAATAAATTATTTATGTTTACTGGTATTTTTTTTGCTTAACTTTATAGAGGGTAATTTATTTTTGTTGGAATTTATAGGATATAGGCTAAACGATATTAGATACATACGTTGCTAAAAGATACTGTGTCTCATTCACTCCTCTTTAGTGTTTAGTTAAATGGCGCAGTCAATCCACGCTAACTTGATTGGTTTAGATACGATGGGTAATTCTAAAAAAATTGTCGATTTTTAGCTATATTTTATTACTGGGGACATTTATAAAAGCTGCAACAAACTTTAAATGTAAACCGTCTTATTACTTTATACGTTAAATCTAGGTAAGTAGCTAAAATAAATATGCGTGTTTAAGCTTTTTAAGATATAACCCAAACTTACATTTTTTTAATGGGACACCCTATATCTGAGTAGTTTGAAAATTGTTTTTTTTTTCGTGAAATTACCAACAACATACACTCCTGAAAAAAAAACCGGACAAACAAAATTTTTATCAAATTTACCTTTAAAATTAACTTTTTAATTCTATTGACAGATTTTATTGATTTTTTGGTCTTGCTGTTGCTTCTTCCATCAAGAATATTATTTATTACTTGACTCGCAAAAAAGTTTTAGGAGAATAAAGTGTTATGCAGGGGAGAGCCAAACATTGTATTTTGTATAATTCTGGCTTTATGTCCACGTAATAAGATCATAATATAGGTCGACGAATTTTGAGAGTCACCCTGTATCTTCTAAACCAATTGGGTTCTTAACTTAATTAAGCTAGTGTAGATCTGATTGCGCACATTAAACTAAACTATATAAAAGAGAATCCGACACCGGTATCTTAGTTTTTTGTATCTCTACCGTTTAGCTCTATATCCTATAATCCCAACCAAAAACACCATATACAGTGTGGACAAATTAAGGCTTTTATCTGTGTCTTGTCGTGTTACTGGAGTTAATAAAAACCGCTGTAGGTACCACATGGAGCTTGCTTGATTTAAAGATAATAAAAATGGCATGGGCAGGATTTAAAAAATATATTTTAAATTGTACCCCTTTATTATGGGAGATAAGTAAAAAACATAAAAGACAATTTTTAAAGAACTTATTATAAAAGTAAACACATGCGAATTTAAAAGCCATGGCCAAATACACAGGCCGTGTACGGGGTGATTCCCGTACACAGTTTTTAGCTAAGGACCTTGCTCTCCGTACTCCGAACAGGATACCCAGACAAGGCGTTGATAAATTATATCCGATAATACGAATGGTAGGTTCGGCGCCCGCGCGTGTTTATTCGGTGATGACTATTACCTGAGCGCACATTGCTTCGCCCATGAAAAGAAACTTTTTTTTCGTGAATGTAATAATATTGGCAATCCATCCAAATCAATTAAAAGAACCACAAAAATACCTCCCCATAATCTAAAAGGTTAAGTTCTTCCGTAGAATCCAGTAGCGTAGCCAAGAATTTTGAGCTGTCATTTTTGACATATGACCCAAACATGTTTTTTTTTTATTAGGGACACCCTATAAATGATTAAGTGAATTAGAGCCTTGTTTCTGAACCTTCCTCATAGTAAGAATGTTTTACATCAAATATTGGAAAGAATATAGTTTAAGGCATTATAAAACTTTATATTTTTAAATTGTTCCTCTTTTTATTATAAAAGTCACAAAAGGTTAGTTATTGTAATAATTTATATTAATTAAACTTAAAATTATAATTTTTATTTTATTTTTATATTTTTATTTTTATGAATTCTCCGTCAACTACTGTCGATGAAAAAACAAAAAAAAGAAACAAAATTGAATCAAAAAAATCAGTACGACCCCATAGTAACTTTGATTTCGAATTGTTTTATACAGCATTATTTCAATACACGCTGGTTTAATACGGTCCCATAACTACCAAACTCATTAATAAGGACGCTGGTGAATTTCTAAATTTAAGCATAAAAATAATTATTTTTAATTTTTGACACACTGTATCATTTATATATACTTCCTTATCATATGTATTATCCGATTCATAATTTCATCCTTTATATATTCATAAATGTTCTAGAAATGTTAAAGTTATATATAAAAAAACTATACGTGAATTTTGATGACATCGCTGTATCATTTTTTATATATAATAATATTTCTCTACCATCACATTTATCAAATACCAAAATTTTATCCTATTCATCAAGGGGGCAAACTTGTAGGAAATTTCTTAAATTTTAAAATAAGAAAATTATTTTAATAAATATGACCGCCCATGTGCATGGTAAATTAAAATAGGCGCGTTTCTTTTATACAATGGGTGCCCCAACAGTTCCAGCCTAGGGCGCCGCAAACACTTAATACGGCCCTGAGTAATACGTTAATTAAAGAATTGACAAGACATTTTATTTCTAACTGGTGGATTCATTACGGTATGTATCAGGCCGTGACACAACTAGCCTTTTTTTTGGGAAGGGGGCTTAAGTCCCAGTTTATAGAAAATATTTTTCAAAAACACTTATATACAGGTGTCTCTAAAAGATCAGACACAAAATGCTACCCCAAACTCCCTTGGGTCAAAATACAATTAATCCAGTATAATTTTCCTCAGTCAAAAAATTGATGGTTTGAGAGACAGAGTGTTAAACCTTTTCATTTTATTCTAGTTTATTTTTAATATTAAAACTTTTGTACAAAATTTAGGCTTAGTGGTTTTTCCTACAATAAGGAATCAAAAACTGTTTACGTTTTTGCTGTAAAATGGTAGATTTTGTAGTTCTTTGCTTATATTTAAAATGTCATAACTTTTTTGTCTTGGTATATTACAATTTGTACAGGGTTATTTATTTTAAAGTAAACAACGCCTATTTTTAAACTTTCCTGTACTTTTTTAAAAACGAATATAGCCATTTCGTATTTGTTTTTCCTAGAATTTAATAATCTAATCAAATCAAATACCCCGTTTATTTTTTATATCAATGGATAAGATACTTTCACGAGGAATTCGGTGATATAGGAGTTGCTGGATTTATTTCCTGCGGTTCAGCTGCATTATACTATAAGGATAGTTTCACCTAAAAACCATGGCTGCCACAGGTCACAGGTGCTTATTTGCCAAAGTCAAGAATTTTAAACATAAGTTTATTAATTTCTGAAGTAGTTGATGTCTAATAAGGTTTTTATTTAAAAAATAGCTTTAAATTATATTACATGCTAAAAATTATACAATATATCTATTTCTAAACACAAAAGTAATAAAGTTATTTTTAAAATTCTCGACTTTGACAAAAAAGCACCTGTGACCTGTGGCAGCCAGGTTTTTCAGGTAAAACTATACTTTTAGTATAATGCAGTTTTAAATTGATTGCATATGGAACCGCAGAAAATAAACCCAGCAACTCCTATATCACAGAGTTCCTCGTGAAAATCCCTATCCATTGATATAAAAATATACGGGCATTCTATTAAAAAATACATCACGCGTGTTGTAATTCTTTTGTTTTTGTTTTAAATGTTTTTCTGATTGAAATAATAAATTTCACGGAAAAAATACACAAAATGGCTATATTCGTTATTTAAAAAGGACAGGAAAGTTCAAAAATAGGGCCTTGTTTACTTTAAAATAAATAACCCTGTACGGATCTTTTAAAGGTACCCTATATTTTAAATGCTTAATCATTTTGGGGGGGCTAATCAGTCGACGCCGACGGCTGTGGGGGGCTAAGCAACCCCTAATTGCGCCCCTGGTATCAGGTATCACAATTTACATGGGATTTCCTATAGCCAGTCGGGCGGTTTATCACCCGGTATAAAAAATCAATTTTTAATATCCTTTTTAAAAATACAAATACCAACAAAGGCAACAGTCTTTTCATACTTTATTAAATAGTAACAACCTAAAAAGGTATGGCAAAAAAATAAAATGTGTTATTTCATTAAGTTGCAGATTAAAAGCTTTTACCAAACCATACAAACTTACTAAAATCCAAAACGCAATGTTATAAATCAACTTAAAACATTTCATATTTCAACTCACGTATAAAATCTGCCTGCAGAGCAAAGATATTGTCCATTACGTCTGGAATTTATTAACAAAGTTAGGTTTTAAATTACGTTAGTAATTAGCGAGTCGGATGATCATCCGTAAAAAGACACAAATTTTACGAGGAAAAATTAATTATAAAATAAGGTTTCTGAATTTATACAGTGTTGTGTTAGTACCCAAAAAGTTAACAAGTCCATATATGTATAGAGATTGGACAAGTGCAATAAAAACCTGCATTTGTAGAAATTCAGAGTGTAGCGTTTTCATGTCCCTTGCACTGGTTTGTATGGACAAATTTGTTTTAAATTTTACAGGGTCGCGTTCATTGATTTTACCTCTAGATGACGAAAATGTTAGAAAGGCATTTGTTTTTAATGCATTTTTAATTATGTAAGAATTTAAAGAGACCATCAAACTGACTTTTTACATAATGTTTTATGTGTCTATACCTAAATGCTGAGGCTTTTGGAGATAATAGCAAGTTTCTTTTTTTAATCCTTTCCGCATTTTTAAAAAAATTCAAGATAGAATCAATGTATTTTAACTCGTACAATTTAAAAATCTTAACTAGAAAATAATTGCAAAATATTTTCGCCATAAATGTTGCGTTTTTAACTTGAATATCCTATTTATTATTCCATTTTTGAATTCTATGGTAAATTCTAAATGTTTTTGATTAAGTGTCAGTCTATCTTCACCTGTTTTTTGAGTTGTTGACGCTTAAAAACTCACACATTTTGGCCAATACGGGTATTATTTAATTGAATATATTAATATTAAATAAAGGTAATGCAAGTGATGACCTTATACTTTAAAGTCATTAAAGAGTTTTTACTTGTTAGTAGATTTTAGATAGGATTTTTAATGAATTATTTTTTAGGTAAAAAAACTACAGATAGTAATGCGATATTACAAGTCCCAGAAAAATGCCAGCGGTGGTTGGTAAAAACTTTAATTACTTTAAAGTATCACGGCTGATCTGCGTTAACTACATTTTATATTCAGATACTTATTTATTTATATAATATACAGTGAGAATATTAAAGAGGAACCCTCTTTTTATCTTTTAAATGGGACAAGATATCGAGATCGGGTAAATTTTGAAAGGGTCACTTAAACTAGTCTTTGGCATAAAAATTATTTTGGTCACGTGACCTACAGACAAGGAAAGCATTAGCAACTTCTTTTCCAAAAGAAATATGAGGAGTCATAGAGCACTCTTTTTAAAGGCTCTTTGATTTTTTTATTTAACGTTACTTTGTTTTTGAGAAATCGGCCCAGCCGTTTCCAATCTTGGAGCCTTATAAAATTTGGCTTAAATACCGTACAAACAGTGTGGATTTGATAAAATAGGCTTTGGAACGGCTAAGCCAATTTTTTATAAACAAGGTGGCGTTAGGTAGAAGGATCAAAAGGCCTTTAAAACAAGTCGCTACATGACCTCCATTTCTATTTGCTAGCCTCGTTGACACCAGACCACTTATTCAAAAATTATTTTGGCGCCGAAAAGTAGCTTTAGCGATACCCTTTCACACAATAATTTCACCCGATCTCGATATCTTGACCCATTCAAAAGTAAACTATGCAAGAACCTTAAGAACCGCAATGTATTTACAGGGTTTTTATTTTTATTTCTCAGCCACTTTTAACTTTAACCAAGAAGAATAGAAAAAAACGTCCTCTATAAACGTTTCATACTTTTCATCTATTATTTTTGAAGCATAAAAAAGAATCATAACCAGAACATTAAAAACTTAAGAAAAATGAAAAGGTTAACTTTTTTAAAATGGGACTCACTGTAGATTATGTTATTGTTAAAAGATCTTTTAAAATGCTTTATAAAAATGGCGCATTTTATATATTTACCTTTAATAATTTCGGAAATATGGCCATTTAAATCGACCACCTTGGCACTAGGCCACTTGACCGCAATTATTTTATGCCAAAAAGTGGTTTAAGTGATACCTCTTTACAAACTTTATCCGATCATGATATCTTGACCAATTTCAGATTCTCTCAGTTCTTTGCAAAGTAATGGAAAAACTAATTAATTCACAAATTCTTAAGTTACTTAGAGAAACACAAATTTTGCATGACCGGCGGTATGGATTTCGCCACAAAAGATCTACAGCAGATCTTCTTTCAACTATATCGTATCACACTGCTGGAATAAGTCTCTGTGTTTCAGGGTTTCTGGGTGAGGTCCCCAGATCTGTTTGCTTTCTTGATATATCACAAAGCTTTTGACCGGGTCACTGGCGTGCCCCGCACTTCTTGTAATAAGCTTCCACTCCCTATGGTGAAAAAACGAAGCAAACTCAACTAAACTCTGTGCTGGCTCTCTAGTTATCTATCTGATCGTCGTACTATCAGTTATTGTGGACGGCCATTCTTCAAGCTTTCACCAAGTAAATGCTGGAGTCCCTGAGGGCTCAGTTCTGGCACCAACATTGTTTCTTCTTTCACATCAACGACCTTCTCTCGTCACACAACTAATTCCATTCATAGTTTCGCCGACGATAGTACCCTTCACTCTAGTTTTCAGGTTCCTAAGCCCATTACTAAACCTGACTTGAAAAACAAACGCAGAGCGATGCAGATATCTCTTTCGCAGGATCTTAATTTAATATTGGATTGGGGCGCCAAAAATCTCGTCCATTTTAATGCATCAAGAAACACAATCATGTTCCTTGTCGCGAAAGAGTCATCAAATACTCATCCTCTACTTATGAGCGGCCAAGTTTTTACAGAGCAAAGACACCTTCTAATCTTGTGGGCGTCACGTTTGAAGATAACCTTAACTGGCATAAAGCACATTGTGTCTATGGCCACGACGGCTTCAAAAAAGCTTGGATTTCTCTTTCGAGCCAAAAGTATTTTTCCGCCTTCTAATTTATACACTTTATATGTGTCCCAAATCCAGACCTTCCTTGCGAATATTGTTCCCATATCTGGGGCATGGCGTCCCCCGACAACCTTAAGCATTCTTGATTCTATTCAGAAGAAGAGGCTATTCGTCTCATTAATGAGTCCTTCGCTTACAGAGAGGACCTCCCTCTCTTGCACAATCCACGTCCGGGCTGTGGGGGATTTGTCGCTTGCACAGGTACTTCCATGGCTTCTGCTCTGAAGAATTGTCCAGTATAGTTCCTCCACTTACGGTTCCCAACAGAGAAACTCGTGGTTCCGCGCGTATGCATCCTTATACGGTCCAACTGGACAGGCCCCGAACTTCCCACTTTGTTCGTTCTTTTATCCCTAGAGTTTCTGGTTGTGGAACCTGCTGCCCGCGGAGGTCTTTCCTTCCCCCAAATCTTCAAGTATTTAAGTCCCGTGTCAACAAACTCCCTCTTACCTCGCTTAAGACACCCACGGTACGTTAGTATTTAGGCTTTTAGCCTTCGGTGGATAGGTATTATCGATGTGTTAAGTGAGTTTCTATAGTTGTACAAACCGCCGAATCGTAAAATTAAAATCCCAGTAAAAATTACTCAGTAATTCGAGAACAGCGGAAAAGTTGCTATAAATATTTTTTGTCTGTCTATATGTGTTCGTTTCGCGCCACCTATAAATCCAAAACCGTATTTGAAAATGAAATTTTTCTCGTGCATTTATTTTTTATTTTTCGTTCGCGTGCCAATTTTTAACTTCTCTTGAATTTAAATTAAGTTTTGGTTAAAACTTATTTACACGAGTAATATTAATGTAGTACCAAAAAGGTTTCACTTGCCTTCTAATATGTTGTTTTTGTATTTGCTTAACAAGTTCGCGGACAGTAGGTAAAAACGGTTTAATTAGAAAGAAAGCCACGACCAAAAACCAATTCACTATATTGTTAAATTTTGGTCACCAGAATATACACACAGACACTTTAAGCCGTTTTATATTTTCTCCTGGGACATTTAGCATTAATTATAAATAATACGCAAAATTGACGGCAAACGCGCATTAAACCCAGAATAGCTTTGGTAATCGAGCGGTATATACAGTTTTGTCCCGACACTTCACGCGGCATATGCCGCACTGTCCGCGAACGTGTTAAGTACTTTTTAAAAAATTTAAACAACAAAGTAAAATATATCTAAGCGACTTAAAAATTTTAAATGTTGTTTTCTATGTAAATGATATTCAAATACAGTGCTTGTCTAAATTAAGGACCTTCCTCCTTACTTTTAAACTGTTTGGTATTTATTCATGAAAATTTGAGTAAGACAACATAAATCATATTTTTAAATACGAAACGACAGATATAAATGTCAAACTGAGAGCTAAAAAAAAATAAATGGAAAAGGGGTTCTTGTGCCACATTACTTTAAATGAAAAGGGTTTGGCTGTGTGCACGTAAGAATGTAAAGGGAGGAATGAAACCTTTGTATTTCGTGCAATTATTTAATAAAATCTAAAATGCATAGCGAAGCGCTTTCGGAAAATCCATCTTCAGTGCTACTTGTCAAGCAGGAGTCACAGCTTTGGAGTGCATAAAACAAGTCATAATTTAAATTAATGTATCACATTACACACAAAACAATCAACACATTACAATAAGATAAATTAACAAACATCCCTCAGCGGGGTTAAAATTTAAAACATTTTTACAAAAGCACAGCCTTGTTTCTACCATTTTGCTGCAATGACCTGCATTTATTAAATAATTGCACGAAATACAAAGGTTTCATTCCTCCCCTTTACATTACTTTAAAGCTTTTACAATACTTTTACCTACTACAAAATGGCGGTCTTTGATAATTACCTAAATACCTCATTTGGATGACCATATTTTTGAAACTAATAAAGTTAGATACACTTAATGTGGTATTTTCTTAAAGCTCATTTAAGGATCTATTTATTGATAATACTGGTGGTAATATACAGGGTTGGACAAAAAATATAGATTTTTTTAAAGACGTACCTCGTAAATTATATTAACAATAAAAAAATATCTAAAAGAAATTTAAGAAAATACCACGTTAGGTATATCTAACGTTATTGTTTTGGAAATATAACCACTCAAATTAGGAATTCAGGTAATTTTTAAAGTACCGCCATTTTGGGGTAGATAAAGGTATTACTTTATATTGGGGTTATAAAGTACGCAAGGGCTTAAAATTACCGCTACAAGACACCCCTTTCCATTTAATTTTTTTTTTCAAGATGACGCCCAACCGTTGGTTTGACATTTATATTTGTCATTTCTTGTCTAAAATTTGGTACATGTTGTTGTCTTACTAAAGTCCTCAAATTTTCATGAAAAATACAAAACAATTCAAGTTGGAAGGGGGTCCTAACTTTAGACAAGCACCGTATATTACTTGTTACCCAAAACTCTACAAAAAAAAAAACTCAAGGCAGTCAGTGCCGGATTAACCTATGAGCAAATTGAAAGCAATTGCTTAGGCTATCATAAAGAGTACAAAAAAACAAAAAATGCATTATTTATTGTGCTTTATAAGGTAAGGATATTTTTTTCTGCTTCTCAGGAATACACGGTAGAACCTTATTTTAAATGAAAAATAAATTTTGTGTTTGTTGGCTATATACTTGGGGACCTTTTTTTCTTTCCTAAAAATTTTAAACGTAAAATGGGTCTTTTATACAGGTGACGATTTGTTTTTGCAGGTGCAGTAGTTATTTGGATACAACGTGCCCCTAATTGCACCACTGCTTTATCTAAAAGTTGCTGTGAAATTGAAAAAACTGCATATTTCAGTGTTTGGATCACGTTAACGGAAAGAGGAAAAGCGATGTTAAATATCTAATAACCCGACATCCACTGCATTCAGGTACTTGGGCAGAGGCCTTGGTCGAAAAGAAAGACTTAGTAAGGTAGCTTATTTTAAGCCTTTCAGTGATAAAACATTTTTTTACTAACTCCAACAGACTCTATACAGGGTGTCAAGTCCAGCTTTCAAATATCTCAGGAGTTTTAATGACAGACGAAATTCGGTACCCCAGGGTAAAACCACACTTTCAAATCAGTGTTGATTTTGGAATAAATTATTTTTTTAATAAAATAAACCTTTATACCTATTTTAATATTAAACCTGACAAGGCACTTGTTTGACAGTTGCAACGTATAAACGGTAGGTAATACCTACGTAGTTTAGATATATTATTTTTACTATATTAAACATCGTTTCTGCTACTAATACTTGAGAGAAAAATTAGTCTTTAATATCATTGTATAGAAAAAAGAAAGAAAATTCAATATTAAAAAAAAATAAGTATCCTATTAAAATTTAAAAACTTTAAATTGATTTCTGCGAAACTGTAGATCTGGCGACATCACCGATATCAACACTAAAATCACATTATGGTTTTACCTTGGAGTACCGAATTTCGTCCAGTTTGGTTCAAAACTCTCTGAGATATTTGACTGTTTTTAGACTTTTTGGACACCCTGTATGTGTTTATTTAAATAACGAAATATATTTTTGTTTTAAAGCTACTTAATGAGTATTTTGTAAAATTTAATGCACATACCTAATTAACAACCTGTTTTTGCCAGTAACCATAGAAGTAGTTTATAAATTATTATAATTTAATAAATAAAGGGGCTTTGTATTTCATGCAAAATTTAAACAAAGGTTTTTCATGTATAAAGTTTCTACGTACACATAGCTAAAATAACATTTTATTAAAGTATTTAGGTTTATTCTGGGTTGTTGACAGTATGCAAAATTTGATTTTCAGAATTTTTATTTTGCAGTGTCAGATTTGCACCTTTTTCTTGCCTTTTAATGTATTTTTATTTAAATTTGTCGTCGGTTACTGCCAAAAAGACCTTTTTTATAATTTTTATTAGGGCTATCTTTTTTAATGACTAGGGTTTTGTTTTTATTACGCTTATCTACATGTGTAATGCTATAATTTAAAAAAATAAAATAAAAACGAATATAAAACGTGATGGCTTAGTTCCTAAATATTTTTGTTGCGGAAATGCTATAAATTTACAGCGTGACATCTTGCACAAATTGCGAAATAAAATCTTTTAAAATTGTATCAGGGGAAAAATATATCTGACAAACTTAAAAAGATATAGTTATATTAAGCTAGTTTGTAAGACTAATAACTAGTAACGCAAAGATACCCTACAATATATTTTTTTTAACCTTATATGTTAAAGCAATATTAGAAAAGTTTTAAATCTCCTATTTTTTATGTTTAGAAATGATCTTAACAATTTAAATACAAATTAACTAGGTATTTTTTTAATATACAGGGTTACCTAAGTACAAAAGTAAAAGAAACGATTAGTTTTGTTGTTTTTTTTTAATGCTTTAAATATATGTACGGACTGAGATACAGGACTGGTAAAATAAAAAAAATATAGTTTTTTTTAAAGTAAAGACATACAAATTTAAAAATTAATATGTATAAAACTACGTTATTTTTTTATTTAAAGTATATTTTAGTATACATTGGTAAAAAGGTTATAGCAAGGCCTTTTTAAAAATGTCATCATCAAACTATCGATTTCATTTAAAAAAAATGCAAGTTTATGTTGTAGCACAAAAACGGGCAACTACATTAAAGTTTGAATTACACCTTTCACATTAAGAAGATAATTATCTATTAGTTTTCTATTTTCACCTTTTTTCCATTTCAAATACTAATTAAGCTATATAGAAAAAAACATGAAAAAAAAACGTTTTTTTTAATATCTAGTAAGCGTCACTGTAGCTGAAGCGGTTTCCGAGATCCCTGTAATAAACATCGAAAAAACTTTCCCTGTATATAACTATTAACTTAGTGTAAAATTATACCTACAGAGTACTTTGTATATTTTGTTATTTATTGTGACCTTGACATTTAGAGCTGTAACTGATATGTCAAAAAATGCAGACGTTGGTCATATTAGATACCCAGCCTGTAGAGAAACGTCCAGTCAGCGCCAATCAGCTATTATTATTTAGTCAGGTGACCGATTGCCAACTGGTCACCGGACGTATTTGTAATATCTGATTGGCGCTGACTAGTTTGTGATTTCTCTACGAACAGACCTAATATCGTTCCCAGTTTCATCAAAAATATATCGAACGGTTTAGAAGGGGGACGACTGTATAATTAGCAATGATAAAAGTGTCTTAAAAAAAAAACTATGTTTGGTAAACCTATCCTAAAGAGAATTAAAAATTAGGTTCCCTAAAATGTTTTCAATACCTTGGATTATTACCTGTACAGGTAGGATGCGAACTAATTAACTCGACAACTACCGCCAGCCAGACAGCCTAGGGTCTATCCAGAATTCTTTTTACAAGCGTTCTACCTTCAATACTATATTAGTAAATAATATAAAAAGGTTACTTTATTACTTTTTAACTAAACAGAAAGTCTGATGATTTTTGTTCTTGTTTTTAGAGGGCAAAACACTTTTGTTGTTAACAATAGAATATTCTTAACAAAAAATTAATTTAAAGCGGCCATGTTATGGTAAACAGATAACGGTAAAATCATTGATATCTTATAGAAGCTGTAATTAATGTTAAACTATTTAACAAGACACTTAACTTTACAAAACAAAAACTAACAGGTTGTCGCTGACGAGTAAAGTGCCCGCAATATTGTTAAAGACAAACTAATGGGTGACTAAGGGTTGTTCCGAGAAATGTACACCCTTGTTTGCTTCAAGCCATTAGGCACACTAGTAATGGTGTGCTAATCAGCTAACAGTTTATTTAAATGAATCTCACTTAAATTAAATGACTGGAGTAATATCACAGTGTCTAATTACATTTGGTCTATCATAGACAGTGCGATTTCAAAAATTAAAATCAACGTTTAAGTTTGTAAATAAAGTAGGGTATTGGAATTTAAAAACATATAGTTTATTTATAAAAATGTTTTACTAAGATATATAATTTAGTAAAACATGTATATCATAAAAACAATAAATTGTGACAAAAAAATATTTTGAACAAGTTATACAGGGTGTTAAGTTACTTTACCGACAAATTTTAATAATGATTCTACAATAAAAAATAAAAACAATCCTAATACAACCATGAGGGCTAAAGGGTGTATGCTTTTTAGAAAAAAAAATGGTACGCAACTGTTTTATCTTGAAATTAAAATATGTTTTTTAATACTTAATTAATTTAAAACAAATTTGATTTTTCCCGTTTTTTTTTGATGTACGGTTTTTGCACAAATAAATACCCATTCTTTTTGGCATCTTCATATGTCTAACTCTACAGTAATTAATATTATATAATTTCTTTTTCAAAAAAATTAGTCAGTACATCACTGTCGCAACTTTTATTTTATATAATGATTGGTGCAGCAAGCTTACTGACGAGTCGTACTCTTAACATGTGTACCCTATACTAAATTCTGTAGAATTAAATAGTGATATGACCATAGACCATAGAATACGGCCAGGATAACCCATTCAATGAAGTCGGTCAGCTTATTGTGCGCCCTGTCATTTTTACGTCTGGGTAATGTCAGCCAGACCTTACAGCCTTAACGTGAGTTTCGAACCACGGTCCTTTGTGCGACAACTTAACGCTTTCCCGCAGGGAGACTATCGGACCCACAAACTAAGTTGGGTCCGCATGTCTACGGTTGCGCAGCACATGGCAAATTGTGTTTCGGCAGCTTAGTCCTTGCTAGCTATTAGCGTCGATTTATTTTGCACTTTGTCTGTCTGTTGTTGAGCTAACTCACTCTAATTTCTGACCAAACCTATAAAAGTATTTGGCCGCGGCAGTATTCGATCCCACCTCACGTCGTTTTGCTCCCAAGCGCTTTACACACCAGGCCATCACACGACGATATGACCATGTTGTATCTATTTACGCAATAAAAATTAGAAAATTAAATTTGTTTTAAATTTAATATACAATTAACACAAATATTTTGTTCTTAAAATATTTACCCTTAACCACTAAACTTGGTGAATTTTTTTCTCTTGTTTGTTAAAACATGTCTTTTGATGCATAGGAGACATCTCCTAAAAATTATTATATTTTTTTTATTTTTTTACATTCACACACGTATTTTAAACACTAAGACGTTTAGGACATATGTTCATATGTCCTATAGTTTGCTTTTTAATTTTTGTCGTAGAATTATTCGCTAAGTTTGTCGGTGGCGTTACTGAAAGACCCTGTATATGTAATCGATCTTAGAAAATTGCCCATTTGAAATAAATTGTTTTGCCCAAAAATGGTTAGCTTATTTGGTTTTATCAAACTGTATTTATGCAGGGTTTGTTATTCTATGAAGTCGGCACTATAGTTGCATTTTCAGTCGGCACTATTGTTAACTTCCTTATTGTTGGAGATACGAAGTCGGTTAAATTAGCAAAGTAAGTAGCATTTCTTCTGCTGATTAACGTGGTGCCAACAAAAAAACAATTTTTAATTAACATCGCATTTTTTGAGTTATTTTAAAAATATATACTTTTTAAATGACACCCTGTATAATATATTACCATTTAAAAAGATTAAACAGCTTTAAAAAAATACGTTTTAGTTATTTCCAATTTTTAATAGTTTCGAAAATATGGCCATCTTTGGGTATTTTATGGTAAAGTTTTTAAATAAACACCCTGTATATTGCATCTACAGCTTCCGGATATAAGCACCAAGTTTAGTGTTGAAGATAAAATATACATTATATTTACTATTTTTTAGATTTAAATGGCCATATTTTAAAATTATTGAGATAGACATGTGGTATTTTTTTAAATCTTTATATTTCCATTTGAAAATGGTGATGCAATATGGGTGTTTATTTAAAAATGTCAGTTTACTATCAAATCCCGAGAATAACCATATTGCCGGAAACTATTAAAACTTGGATATAACACGTATAATTTTGAAACGACTCAAAACCGCGATAATCAATTGTTTTTCTGTTGGCAGCACGTTAATCAGCGGAAATTTTTTTAACTACTTTCTAATTTAACCGACTTTGTATCTCAATATTAAGGAAGTTAGCAAAAGTGCCGACTTAAAAATGATTGCCCTGTATACAAATGTTAAGGTGGAGTTAGTATTTTCGCCGACAACAAGCTCTCATCCTAAATAAATACTGCAGCACCTTAACCTTCGGTAAAATGATGTTTAGTTGCGTGTTGTTGTGTGCTTAACCGGCTGCTAAGCAAATAAAAAATATATAATAGGAAAGAGAAGAGATAATCAATCTTTACTCCGGAAAATTGGCACAATGGAAACGGATATCACGTCATGCGTCCAACGAAAAATGGGTAATGCTCACTTATGGCACAAAATCTCAAAACATTGTGCTGCGTGTAGTTGGAAAGCTGCACTCGGCTTACAATTTGTAAAATATTAAAAACCACGTACAAAAATATTACATTGGAAGTGAGTAATGTCCTATGTGTAAGGGTTTTCACTTATATTTTGCCACCCACTTTTTAACTACAACCAAAAAGCGATAGAAAAAAACATCCTGCATAAAAGTTTTTTACTTTTTTATATATTATCTTTTGAGCATAAAAAAATACACAACTGAACATTGAAAACGTAAGAAAAATGAGAAATGTAAACTTTTTTAAATGGGGACTACCTGTGATATTATGTCACCAATTAAAAGATCTTTTTAAAATGCTTTACCAATATACCACATTTAATATGTATATCTTTAATAGTTTCGGAAATATGGCCATTTAATTGTGGATAAACAACTTCTATTACATCTACAGTCCATTAGCTTAGTGCCGTTGCGTTGGTAGGGAAATTGAGATTATATCTACTAGTTTGCCAATTAAAAAGGTCATATTTTTAATTTTTTGATGATTAATAATAATAAATAAATATGGTATTTTTGTTAGGCTTTGTAAAAGACCTTTATAATGGTGACATGAATGTGTTTATTTTTTTTATACTCAAAAGATAACAAATAAAGAAAGTATAAAACAAAAGATAATAAATAAAAGAAAGTATAAATATAAAAATAATATAATATATATTTTGTTTTATTGGTTTTCGCAAGGGGTTTTTGTTAAGCAAAAAGAATCCTATAGCGCCGGAATTTTGTTTGCGGAACGCAGAATAATCTTGAGCTGACAAGATAACAACAAATGTTCCGGAAAGCGCTTCGGTGATCCAACTATGGCACAAAAAAAAACGTTTATAAGTTGGTACAATGAGTTTAAAGCGGGACGAGAAGGTGTGGGAGATAAACCGCGCTCTGGATGACCAACAACGTCTACCGACGAAAAAGACGCCAAAAAAAAAAAGCCAAAAATTTGATTCCTAAAAATCCTCGATTAACAATTAGAGACCCTGCCGATGTCAAGCGACTTTTTTGCCGAATCGTATCGTTCCGCAACCACTGTATCTCGCCCCATTTGGCTCCGTGCGACTTCTTGGCTATTCAAAAAACTTGGAAAGCAGGTTGTTTATTGGGGAAACAGTCAGGTGTATTAGGGCTTAGAAAAACTCTTTTTGAATCACCAAGCTTTCGAAATAATTTATTTCTTTTTCAAGGCTACAATATGGAGACAAAGTTATTGATATTAATAATTTATAATGTAAAAATGATTATAAACTTACGTGTACAAGTGAGTTAGGAATATAAAAGCTTCAAAATAGTTTCCATGTGGACTTTTCTTTCTATAGTAAATTATTTAAAGTTTTATAACCACATTTCAAGTTAATCAACATGTGAACGGGTTGTAGCCATTTTGTTAACTACTTTCTCGAAAATGGTAATGTCCCTGAAGCGTGTATCTCACTCCCTCCCATTTACAACAATGACGAAGAGAAAGAGAGTCGATAAAATTGATTGACATTTATCGGTTTCATTGACCATGCGTCGTCCTTCTCGTACTTTGACGAGATTCCAGTGGCGTAGTATTCGAGAAAATTATATTAGTTTATTGTATTTAATTATTTATTACAACTGTGGATACTACACCACCTCGCCCCAGTCGTCTGTCACCCAACCGGTACGGAGCGGCGGAGCATCGGCAAACAGATCAACCCTCAGCGCCTGACTGTCACTCAGGCGACGAGGAGCAGTCCGCAGCCAGCAGTCGTGCTTTAATTATAGCCTTAAGATTTTTGTGCAACATGATGGGGCTGCGTCTGTCACCCGAATCCCCAAACATGTTGTAAAAAGAAAGATGTATTGACACAAATTAATAATTTTAAAATTTTTTAAAGGACTTGTATAGGTGGTTACTTACTATGTCTTTGCTAGCCACTGTATATTGTATAGACATAAAGTGAGAAAAACGCTTCATAACAGTATCCAATTAGGTGTTACATATATAAATATTATGCATAATATATAATGTTTTTAAATTATGTAAACTAGTAAAAATTAATTTAGTTATGTCAATAAAGATAAAGTTAAAAAGATTGCAGGTTAGACTTTCTAATGTTAAAAGGGATTGTTTTTATTTTTAAAGTTTTTCTAAACATTATTTTAAAATAAATATTTAATTTAGTTAATTATATAGTGTCGTCACTGTGTTCCAACTCAGACAAGAAACCTCTTTTGTTGTTATCAATTAGTAGGATATTAGAATAAATAGAACTTAGATCATTAATATCCTTTCTTTTATTTAACGCATATTGGTCAAGGTGTATTTCCACCATCTCCAAGAAAAGTCTTTTATGCGTATTTTTCTCTGTATTTAAAATTTTTGTTTCATTAAAGTTAAAAACATGATCCGTTTCAGCGGTATGTTGAGCTAAGGCACAAGTTAATTTATTGTTTCTACAATCACTTTTATGTGACGTAATTCTATCTTTAAGTACCCTCGATGTTTGGCCAATGTAAGATTTGTCACATTCAGAGCAAGGGATGCTATACACCACCTCTGATTTTTTTAATATTGGATCTTTGCTTTTAAGTTTAGTGTATGTAAGTCCAATAGTTTTTGAGTATTTTGGAACTACCCTGATGCTGTTTTCATTTTTAAAAACCGATATAATCTTAGTGGTTACATCTTTAATATAGGGTATGGAGAAATAATAAAAAGGCTGATTTTGTGTAAGAAAACAACTGATTTCTGGAGAAACATTGCCCCGCTCACTACTCACCACATCATGACGTAGACCTGTGGTAAAGATTAATTTTTTAACATTTTTTGTGGGTATGAGTTATCTAGGAGAGTGTTGTATAGTTTTTTTAAGTTTTTTCCCTAAAGGATGGATGGGAAATTGTTTCTACACGTTTTTAATGCTAGAACCAGGTTAATTTTGATTTTTCTGTGTGATAGGAGTGATAGTTTATATATCTCCCAGAGTTGGTAGGTTTTACATACCAATCTAGAATGATTTTGTTTTCATCCGTCCTGATCACCTTTGTGTCAAGAAAAGGGACACTGTTGTCTGTTTCCTTTTCTATAGTAAATTGTATGTATTGGTTGTAGCTATTGAATATGTGTAGAATTGTGTTATGTTGACCTTTAGGTATGGCACAAATTAGATCGTCAACATATTTTTTTATAAAAGGAAGTTGGAAAGGAAGTTTTGGTATACACTCTTCAAGAAGGTCATCCATGATGTACTGAGCAGCAATAGGGAAACTGTAGCCCCCATAGGGGTACCTAAGATTTGTTTATAATATCTGTCCTGAAAAACACAATAAGTTGTGTCAAATATGAATTTAACGATTTTTAAGAATTTTTGTTGTGTTAATGATGTAATAGAGCTAATTGTTGTCCACCTTTTTATTATGCTTTTTCTAGTAATGAGTATGGTATATTGGAAAATAACGAAACAACATCAAGGCTTATTATTTCAAAACTTATAATCAATAAATATTTGGAATTAAGCTTAATATGAAAAACTATTTTCAGGGTTAATATTACTACTTTTTTAAACTTGCCTTTATTTCTTAACTAATATACGACGCACAGTGGCCGATTATTGTTAAAACGTGGCATAAATTAAAAAGAAGATCAAAAATGTTGTTTTATCATTCCAAAAATTACAAACACACAAATTATAATCATTTTAAGTGGCAAAAGCTTTATTGATATCTTAATAAGTTTTATACAGGATGTTTCGAAACTTGGCATGAACGACAACCTATATACAGGATTCCATAGTATCCATACTATTGAGAATTTTGATTCCAAACAAAAACTATGTTATAGACTGCTATTTTAGCTACTTTTTAAAAATTATTTTGAAGTATACAGGGTGAGCCAAAAAACATGGCACACCAAAAACAGGTTCTTTTAAATGGGACACTCTGTATATTTTTGCATTTTTCGAATCTACATAAAATTCTAAGCATTTTGGTCTTGTCATATTCCTATACCTAAAGTTAATAGTTTGGGAGTTATTAACAATTGAAAATCGGAATTTTTGAACTTTGACGATTTACCAAGCAAAAACAGTTGAAGATAGAGCAAAACGACTTTCACTTTCCTATCTTAACTTTTCAAGAGCTATCTAACGGAAATAAAAAGTGAAGGCGAAGTGAAGGTGAAGTGAAGGTGAAGTGAAGGTGAAGTGAAGGTAAATTGAAGGTTAAATTCACCTTCATTAACCTTCAAATCACCTTCACTTTTAATATATTTAACCAACTAGTGACAATACAAAAATCGACCTTACTAACTGTCCAGAGTTATTAGTTTGTGGTTCATAAAATATTTAATGTATGTCTCGAAAATCAATAGTTTTTGAAATATTCCAACAAAATAAGTTTAAGTGTTTTTAACAAATCACCCTGTATCTCAGAAACAACTGAAATGTTGCATCGCGGTAAAAGCACTAGCAGCACTTGCCATTTCGGAAAAAGCAAAAGTGGCATCACCTAAACTAGACACCCTGTATAGGGTATTCTATTTAAAAAATTAATAATTTCTCACACTTTTATAAGCTACCTTGTATAAATTTAAAAATACATTGCAACCTCTGTGGATAACAATCCTACAACTTCTTAAATTAAATGTTTTTTGTAGCTAGAAAAATAAAGAAGCTGGTGGAGTCTATAACCCTGCACTAATATTTTAAAGTTTATTAAAAAAGCGCAAAAAGTCGCAAAACTTTTCTTGGTAACCAGAAAACTAAACAGTTAGAGAAGATAATGTGATACAAATTATAAGAGGGTCGTTAGCGGAACATAAAAAAATGCTTTTTAAAATGGCTACTTTGCTATAATTTTTATACACTTGATTAAATGTGTTAGTAAAATAGAAAACAAAATTTCAATAAATGAATAAAACACTATATACATACCTGACTAAACACTAATCCCACTAAACAGTAAAAAAAAATTCTACAAGAAATTTTTAATACAAGGAATCTTTATAAGACAATGTTTATCATTGAATAACGTTTACTGCATAGAAAACTTGGCTTAATTTAAAGATGGCGTAGAGATTAAAAACAAGTGAAAAATTCAGAATGGTCACAGCCATCTAATAGAATAGAATGTTAGGAAGTAGACTATTGACAATTTACTTAATTTTTTAAGATTTGATAATTCCTTTTTTGCCACAATTTTACAAAAATCGACCATCAGCTAATTTAATTTATTACGAGTAAAAAGCCTATGTTTATAATAAAAGTAGCGTACTGTGTGTTAAGAGTGTTGCAACTTTAAAACATTTTTTAACACATGTGCAAGTTATTTTATGGAGCCATTTTTAAAAGATTTTAATTGCTTGTGTGAACATACCGTTAATTTTAAAATCGCGCCACAAAAGTAAACCTGTGTGTGAAAACCTTTAGGATCATGAAATTAAATAAAATAATAGGGTAACCTTTATAATTCAAAGTTAATATTCTCATTTTCAAATTAAAAATATATAATTAAATACCTGTGATTCACAATGCACAAAAATTATTATTTAGATTTAAATTTATTTTAAAATATGCGTGCTGTTACAAAATGCTTACTTTGTGCTATTATTTTGCTATTTACAATGTTAGTTACATTATAATAGGTTGTGTTTTTAAACAGAAAATTTATATTGTAAATAAATTAATTAACCAATTATTTTGGCAATTAATATAAATTATTTGTTTACAGGCTAAATGTTTATTTAATCATATAAATACAAAATACATTTTGGTTAGTAAAAAAATAAAATTAAAAACGCCTAGTTAACCAGTTGTGTGTTTTCTTTATAAAAGTTTGTAAATGTTTGTAAATTACAGTATATACCCTGGAATTAGAAAAATAATTTAATATTTTTCCAAAACATTACAATGGTGATTTACCAAGTCAGCAAACGTCAACAACAACAATGGTAACCCTTTGTGAATTTGCAGTGCCAATGGCGTTTTGAGTCAACCTTGGCTTTACTGTCAGTTTTACCAACAATAAACGGGTAAATTATTAAATAAACTAATATCCAGCAAATTTTGGCTACTCATATGGCTTTCCGAAATTTTACAGTGATGCTATAACAGATATTTAAATCAAAAATGTTTCCTAGCGTAAAATAAAGAAAAAAATTGAAATAGCGATTATTTTTGTTTAATGCTTACGTTATTCAGAAACAGCCAGTACTTACGTTAGTTCTGGCCAAATGAAAATAAAAAATATTATTTTTCACCAAGAAGTATACATTATATCGGTCAATCCGTTATTTTCTAAGTTGAGCTTAAGAACGTCCGATTTTAATATGCTATCCGCACTGCTCCATTTAGTTTTGGCAACTCATGCAGTTTAATTTCGCTATTAAAAACCAGTTTTATGTATGTTTATGTTTCTTCTTCTCATGTTTATTTATTCTTATAGATCTCATATGTTTTTAGTGCCACTACCAAAAAATATTAAGCCATATATTAGAAGAAACTATCTATATCGGTGACAAAGCACACAGTACAGGATGATTATTTTTAAGTTGGCATTATTACTAACTTCCATATGATTGGAGATACGAAGTCGTTTAAAGTAAAGTTGTAGTACTTTTTCCGCGGATAAACGTGCTGCCAACTAAAAACAATTGATCATCGGATTTTCGATGTATTACAAAAATGTACTTTTTTTAAAATGGATCACCCTGTATATTTTAATACCATTTAAAATACCCAATAAAAAGCTTTAAAAATAGTCCACATGTAATATATCCAAATTTTAATATTATCGAAAATATGGCCATTATCGGGAATTTAATGGTAAACCTGCAGTTTTTAGATAAAACACCCTGTATATTACATTACAATTAAATAAATATTTTAAAGAGCTTTAAGAAAATATAACATTTGATGAGAGGTAGATCTCTCATAGTTTAAAAATATTGCCATTTAAATCTGAAAATTATGTTAAACTTCCATTATATCTTCAGCTCTAAGCTATAAGCACTAAGTTTATTGTCGTAAAATAGACACTATAACTACTATCTTTTAGATTTGGATGGCCATATATTGGCCTATAAAAGATAGACATAATAAGTGTCATATTTTCTTAAAGCTCTTTAAAATATCTAATTAATGATGATGTAATATACAGAGTGTTTTATTTAGAAAATGCCGGTCTACTATTAAATTCCCGAAAAAGGCCATATTTCCAAAACTAATAAAAATTAGATACATCACGTGTAAAAATTTTTAAAGCTTTTTGATAGATCTTTCGAATGGTGATGTAATATACAGGGTGTCCTATTAAAAAAAAATTGTAAGAAGTCAAAAACCCGATGTTCAATTGTTTTTTTTGGTTGGCAGCTCGTTAATCAGTAAAAAAATTACTACAACTTGCCGACTTAATAATGATCACCCTGTATACAAGACAAACCCCTGATTTAATTAATAAACAGCTTTATAACCAAACAACATACTTTTAAATATGATATTGTAAAAAGTATTAAGTAGATTAAGGACAATAATTACTTCTTTACAGTAATAAAAATTATACTTACAATCCTAAAATTACTTATTATCCTTAAATTACGAAAAAAGGAAATTAAAAATAATAAGTAATTATAATACGCTAAAAATACTTTTAAAACACTTACATTTTGATAAGCTAAAAGGAAAAACATATTGTAAATTATTTTTTAAAATAGAAATTTATTTTCCTTTTATTTCTACACTTATAAACTAACATAGATATAACCTCGTGATATTAAAAAAAAATGTGAAAGAAATGCTTGGCACACCACATATTTTATTTTACATATGACATTGTCCTTTAAGCCGAGAAATTTTACAACCCAAGTATTGGATGTATATTCTGTAGAATAAATATTTTATTAGATATTATAGCACAAAGCGAGTGTGTGTTTTGGTCGTAAAAGTTGCAGGATATATTAAGAAAATTTATTAAAAAACATGATTTCAAAACTGCGGAGCATAGACAGTTTTTACAAGATAAGAAAAGTCTGAATGAGCATTTTAAAATATATTTTATGGCAAATGCATAGCAACCTATAAATTCTTTGCACCCAAATTATTGATTATATCAGTCAATGTTAAAAAATATATATATACAAGGTGATACAATATTTTGTTAAGAAAATTTAAGGGCAGAGGCTACTATTAAAATATAAAAAAGTTTATATAAACATGGGTTTCGAAAAGTCCTGATTCTCAAGATACAAAGTGTTACCAAATTTTGTTTTAATTTAGCAATGTTATTAATGACATTAGGAGGGCTAAATTATTATGATAAACAAGCTTTGCTTGCTGCAAAAAAAAATCAATTTTCTTAGAAAATCGATATTCTTTTGGTAAATTATAAGCTATTTAATAATGGTGTTAATTGTTTAGTTTGGGGTTTTAACTCAAAATGTTGTATTATTTTAAAATGTTAGGATAACTATTTGAACGCAATCCCAGAAATAAAGGCCTGTATCACGATTATCAACCCTAATGTGAATTTCAAATTTACCTTGTAAAGTTTTATTTAGAATATCCAAACCATATAAAAAATTATAAGTTAGTGATGTTAATGGTTAATATTAGGCTAAGACTTTTATTAAGCTAATGTATTAATTTAAAATAGTTAGTAGATCCTAATGTATTTGTCAGATTATTAAAAATACAGGTTGATATTGGAAATAAGAATACACCTAAATAAATGAAATATTTAATTTATATTAAAGCATTTCAATTTCATATTAGAATTTTGGAATTCTTTTTAAAAATTTAAGTTTTTAATGGTTTCTAGAAAACAAAACGTCCAATATATAAAGAAATTATTATTATAAGGTATAGTGGAAATGGTGGTAATATAAAAGTGTTATTTATTTTGAAGATCCCTTTAAAATTGATATAGAGTAAAATGTTTAAGTTCTGAAAATAAACTTACTTTCAAAATATTTTTGGGCACCCCAGTAAGGAATAATTATTTAAAATAATATACAAGTCAACACAAGAAGTTTTCATGCGCATTTACTGTGCATGTAATTTTTATAATATAATTGCCCAAGTAAGAAAATATTAAAAAAAACTTGATAAAGCTTTTTAAAATAAACTTTAATATGTTTTTTTATTTAAATTGTTTTGCCCATTATAATACAAAAAAGCGTACAAAGTAAATGGTGCTTAAAATTATGTATGGATACTTTGGTGCTCACTGTTTATGCGATAACGGATTATAAACAGAACATATTTAAATAAGTCATTTAAATAAGGTTTTATATTCATACCAAAAAACTTTTTCAAATAAAATTAAATTTTATTTAAGTACGATATTCTCGGTTAACTTTTTATAAACTTGGAAACTAAATAGATCTATTTATCTGAATAAAGTCTTAAATAGTAAATACCTTTAGGGATGTTAAAACTGAAATGAGATAAATAGTCCTTACTCATTTGACTTTTTTAAAAGAAAAATATTAATACAGCTAAATTCGTACGGTTAGCCACATTATTTTAAAAAATGTTAAATACCCAAATTGCAAAAAGAAGGTTTGTTTATTTAAAGTTATGTTTATTTGTTATTATTCGTATGACTATAAACTAAAAGAAATAATTACAAATTGTAATTTAATTATTAGCTGTTAAACAAAGTATTTTGACATAAACATTTTCTACAGAACCATTTCATCTCCTTAACAAACATAAAGATTGTGAAATTTAAAAATGTTCCTAAGCTTTTACAATTAACTACAGAAACTATTTTAGGTTTTGGCACATAAAATATCGAAACTAACCTAATTTAATTTTATCGATTTAACCAGGACTTTCGCTCTTTTACTTAACGTCACTCAAAATTTCTCATAATTTCTACCCTCGTTTATCCTTTCTTTTTCTGGGATCAATTTGTGTATATATACAAACTTGAGCTCAGTCGTTTTAAACACTCTTAAACCTTTTATTACCTAAAAATTGTTTAACTTGCAGATGTAAACGTTTAAATTATTTCATACTGTGGTATTTGTTTTAATTTAATATGTGTTGTTTTTAATACCAACATAATTAAATACATAATACAAAATTCTACATGCGACCGATATACTGGGTGTTCACAGTAATTACTAATAAAGGTTTTAAATGATCGATGCCATTTAACAAGCTTAGCGATGTAGGCGCGGCCGGAGACTTTTCTTTGGGTTGGGGAACTTCAAACCTTCTTCAAACGTTAATAAACTTAAATGTTTAGGGACAAGTTGATTGAAGTTAGGGTTTTACTTTATTTAGATATTTTTTTATATAATTTTTTCTTGGCAGGTAAATGCACTAATAATACAAAGAAAGTATGCAATATTTGTTACATCGAGAGACAACTACACAACAACATCACACAAATAAATTTCAAAATAAAAATTGTTTATGCAAATATAATGCGTATGCGATGCGCATATCTGCCAATAATCTAATTAGTTCCTACTCCTATAATCTACTTGTTTTGCTACTATATTTCTATCGCGCAAAAACAGTATAATTCGTCGATCGTCAACGTTTTACCAATAAAGGTTCCTCTTTTTACCATTTTTTGTGCATTTTGCATTCCCATATAAACCCACACAGCCAATGTAAAATTTAATTGAGTATATTAGTTTGATTTTTTATTAAAAGAAATTAAACAAATCAATAGATTTTAAGTTGTGTGTAAGGATTGATTACCTAATAATTATTTAGGTATGTCATTTGAAACCTTATAAACGAGCAGCGCTTTCTAAGGAACGTGTTAGGTGTTAAGATCATCAATTGACAATTCATGCTGAATTTGTTATAATATTACTTTTTTAAAACATTTTATTTTTAAGACTTAAAACGATATACGCAAGTAATCAAATAAAAGGTATAAAAAAAATTACGTTTTTGTATTTTTTTTCAACTTTACTAGAAATACTAGAAATAGTGTTATATGCTGGTAGACATGCATTTACTTTGCTTATATAATAGTAATCGATGTATAATGTTATTCTAAAAAGTAGTATCGGTATATCGTATTACTCTAAATCGTAAGGGGTTTTAAAAGATTTTTTATTCTTAAATATTCTAATACAACTTATTGGCTTGCGGGCGCATTAAAAAAATAAGTTTCAGGGTGTTTTTTAAAACCTTAAATTGTCTTTAAATTTGTTGCAATAAAGTCCTAGTTCCCATAATGAAATCGAATTTTAAAGTTTTGTTTCCCCATAAAACTTTGATATGATTGCTTTTGTAGCAAAAGCAATCATTTTTCCATTTTAAAAAGTTTTATATTTTTTTAAACCTATTTTTAATAAAGCTTATTATTTAATACCCAACAATATTTAATTTAACAAATCATGATATTCCTGCTAAACTCTAGTTAGAAAATATTATTGCTTCTTGTTTTACCATGAGTGAAATAAAAATATAGTGAAATTTATAGATATTATTATTATAATAAAAAAGTAAATTAACTTTGTTGCCTAAAAACAATTTTCTTAGTAGCATACCAACAATAATTAAAGTTAAGAACAAAAATGGGTTTTAAATTAAGAAAAATAAAAATATAAAATAAATTGTATCCAAATCAAAAAGAAACAACAAAAATAACTAAATAATTTAGCTTTTAATAACTAATAAATTAAAATACACGATTGTTCGTCAAAAAAAAATAAACAATGATTTAAAGGACTTTAAAAATCTGTATAAACCAGTTTTTCTATTTGCATAAAATGTTATTTATTGTTTATTAATTTAAATATTTTACTACCACAAAGTTTTTCTTTGAACGAAAGTTGTTGAATATACCAGATGGCAGATAAATTACTTGTCTAATGCTTTTACCAAACTTACTTTTTATCTTTTTGTTCAAAATGAAGTAAATAATTTTACTTTTAGCTTTATTTATAACAACTATGCTCTATTATTATTTCCACTATCCCAGTTAGTTTATAAAAGAAGTAAACTTAGTAATATGTTGCTCCATCTCTTTTTCTGTGAAAGCTCATATACTTTGGTTAAAGAAATATTTACGAGTTTGTTCTTTATTAGGTGGTAAATTGCCCCAAAACACCTAAGAAACTTTGTTGTTTTTACTTTTTTGTTAGGATAAAAGAAAAGAAGAGTTTTACCAAAACTTCTAGTACAGACTAATTTGAAATTAACTTTATTAAAGCAACGCTATAAAACATGTTTTTTTTTAATTAGACATTACCCTTATGATATACTGTAATAAAATGTGAGCTAAATGGTTTAAATTTACCCCTAGACCTTGTCAGAGTTTTACAAACTGTTGCAGAAACTTTATTTACTTTTTTAGGTAATAAAAAATTAATCAAGTTTTATTTTTATTTTAGTGTCTAATTAATAATCCTGACGGCACAAAGTACTACAATTTAAAACATCAGCAGGTAAGTGTTTTAGGTTAGACTTATACACCTAACAAGCCTAACACTTAAGAACTAATTTTGAATAATTTTATAAAAGTAGCGGTATGTTAATTTAAGTAAAAAAAGTACAATGACAAAGTGGGGCTACATTATAAAACATTTATGAAACCTAAAGGAAAAGAAGTAATTTAATCATTAAGTGAAAATCTCGAAAGCGATGTGTTTAAGCTTGTACTATTTTATTATCCTTTAACCACTCACGGGCACTTTTTGTAACGCAATCATTAACGTAACACTTCCTGGACGCTGCGCAATATATCACCAATATTCAAAATTGTTTTTTTGTTGATTTAACGACTAACCCAGTAAGTAAATACTTTTTTATTTATACTATTACTAAAAAATGTTACAAATAGTTAGTATTTGCAAAAATAAAAAAAAACAGGTTTCATTTGGTCATAAAAACACATTTTATATGAAAAAAAAAATATTGTACACATGTATAATTATGTAAAAGTAACATTTATTCCTATAAACTTAACATAAATTATTACAAAATAAAATAAAAACATCGATATTAAAAAAAAACAAACCCTTAAAATAACATTTTTAAAGACATTTAGTACACAATTTTTTGCTTTAAAAAGCGTATACAGTTTTTACTTTGAGGCATAAGTATAGAAAGTCTTTCCTTTGGTCAATCGTCCAATTTTTTTTTATGATTTCAGGGTCAAACCTCACAAAAACTTTATCTTATTCGTTGAAATACACCTAGATCTTTTCCTCTTTGATAAAATGTGGGGTAACTTATTTAAATGATAGTTTTTGGACCAAATCTGCTTTATCTATTTTGTCACAATTTGTGTACCATTTTTGTAAGTGCTACTTTTATTTATGATCACCCTAATTTTTCTTCATTTTTCTTTTTCCGTTTAAATAATTTAATAAGTATAGCACCGAACCTTGTGATTGAGCTTTAAGGGTTTTGCCTTTTATAGCAAGCACTTATAAACTTGAATTTAAAAGTTTAAAAACAGGCATCTATTTTAGGAATCATTTACTCATTATCTTAAGTATGTGAACAAAGGTATTTCGTTTCGATAAACAGTTTAAATTTTAATGTAAAAATTAATTTAAAAATCAGAAAACCAAACGATTTTTAGAAAACAACTCTACCACAAACGTCAAAAATTTATTTATATTTAACATTCATCCAAATTTTTGAAGGTCGATGTTTTATTATTAATACAGCGTATAAAAACTAAACTGTCTCAACTACAAGTAAAATAAAAACCAATTTGACCATAAGTTTTTAATTGCATTTGGTAACATGGATGGTCAATATCGATTTTGCGTGGATGTCTCAGCACTACTTTTACCAATGTATCAAGAATAAACATGAAAGAATCATCTATCTTTATTGGATACATGCAAATTAGCAATACTGATTGTTTTGACAAGAAAATTGAGAATGTCCCAACATATTTTATTTTGTTTATATTGTTTTATTTGTTGTTGTCGCTTCGCTTTACTATACATTAAAATTGTGACGTTAGCGTCTTCTTTCATGATTTGGATAATATACTGTAATCTTATCTTACATTCTAAAAAATCTTTATTTAAAAAATAATATTAATAGGGTTCGCTTAGTTTCCCAACTCAGTGTTAAATGTATATCTGTTAAATGCACAGCTCAACTTTTTTCGTATTCTGTTCAAAACAATGACTAACGTAGCGTAACTGTTAACAAGCTGAAAGCATTGCTTTACCTAACACAAAAACTAAAAACAGGAATAAAAAGACCATGCATTTTCCAGAACAAAATTTTTCGTTCTGCTACTACAAATCGTATGACAAAATATATTGGGGGTGTGGCTATGAATTTATAATAAGACCGAACTAAAAAGAAAATTAAAACAAAACAGTAAATTGTTTAGCTTTATGTTTTTTTTTGCAATGCCTTTTTTATTATATTCCGTTTTAGATGGTTTTATAGGGCTTGAAATATATAAAGCAATTAAATTTAAATGAGATATTTTCTAAACCTGATAATTATTATTCAGTTTTTAATTTAAGAATTACGTAGGGGCCTCACCAATTATGCAATGTAAATCCGAATACGCATAAACTTGAAAAATGAATGCTAAAGACAAACAACGACTAATAACGATAAACCATGTAGGTTCCTATTTTTGTGTTAAAAATTATTTAGATATAATAATTATAAGCCAGAATTTTAACTTTAAAAATACCAGCAGGCATATTATCATTGTTTATTAGTTTAGTTAAAAAATTAAAAATAAATTAAGTTTTTTAAAATTATTATTGACAATTGTGTAATAACAACAATAAATACTTTAAAAAATAACGTTTTTTTCTAACAAATTATACTAAAATTTGTGTTTTTTTTCTTTCAATTTTACAATATTTTAAAAAGATTAACACACTGTATCTAAGGAACAAAAAATTGTGGACCCATGTTTGTATGAACGTCTTTTCTTATTTTAATGGGACAGGTCACGAACACCTTATGTATAATTTCAGTCTGTTTAGTTTTTAATTTTACTTGATAAATATGCCATAAATTATTATTTTTAAATTCTTAGTTTGTTCTAACGTAAACAAAAAACAAACACTATCTATAAATACTAAAACATTTTCTTTACTCTACTTTTTAAACCCAGATCCTAATTAAATCCTTTAGGGTTGTAAACATTTATCAAATTTTAATATTTTAAAGCAAATGCTTTTATACGCCAATAATAAACAGAGTATGTTAAAATTATTTTAGGTATATTGGTGCTAAATTTGGATTATTGAGGTTGTTTATTCTCTTTACTTTTTTAAATTGACTCCCAAAACAATTCATGATATGTACGCCTATGTCTTTTACAATATGTCAAAGATAAAATAAGAAAAATAATTGTAGCTGTGTCCACGTTAAATTGAAGGGAAACAGAAAAGTTTTTATCTTTTGCAAAATTAAATTTTATTTAGTAATACCATAGCAGAGCGCTTTCGTTAAAACTATCTTTAGTACTATTTGTTAAGCAGGAGTCAAAACTCTAAAGTACCTACCTTAACAAGTCAAATAAGGTTTAACAAATTCACATTACAACCTAAAAATTTACATTTTAAAACTTATTTAGGGAAGGTTCGGAAAATCTCGCTGACTTAGGCTAATTTAAATATTGTAAAGTGTAAGTAGCACATAAGCCTGTACTAAAACGGGCGTTAATTGCTTAAATTTATTGTTTATATTAAACTATACTTAATTTTTGGATATGTCATCGTTTTTATTTAAAAACTTTATGGTTACCAGAACTAACCCTACTAATTGGCAAAGATGCCCGATAAGTTGATGGATGGAATCCCTTCCACAAATTTGCTATGTACTCTTCTACAATTCACCGTTGCAATGAGTGCACGGATTTGAGGGGAACAAGAATAGGGGCTACAGCCGACCCACCCCTTCCACCTTTCGTCGGACGGCGACACCAACAAAGCACATCCTACCTCGAATATTTCCTATGCTTTTAATTCCTATGGTCGGCAAGTTTGTTTCCATACATAATAAAAGAAAGTCATATTATATTTTATTTATTGTTAACAAAGATAAACCTTATAAAATGGTTATTTAAATAATACAATAAAATGCCTAAATTATTTTAATGATCTCCGAAAACAAAAGCGCCAAACATCACGTTGGACTATTGTTGTCACTTCCCGTGCTTGCTCTTTTGTTTTACCAGCTCAAACCATTTGTTGCATCATATTTGTTTTGTAAATTAAACATTTATTTTAGACACACGACTAAATAAAGAAAATGGCTTTATTAGTTTTACACTTAAATAACTGACTACAAATATAACATTGCACCAGTTCTTTATCCTAAATACAATGATTTTATAAAAGAGGGCTTTAGAAAATTTTAAAAATTTGGTAACATTATTAAGCCACGTCACATTCAACTAAAATATTTTGACAGATTTAGCATTGTCCATAGCCTAAATGTAAAAAAATAAACCGAAATAATGGCGGTACTTGATTTTTTAGGTATGTATATATCATTAAAAAGTATTTTATGCAAAATACAAATATAGAAAAAATGGGTCTTTTGTTAAAGATAACAAAGTTGCTGGTACTTTTGGTTAAACCGAAATTGATTCTAAGGTTGGGACAATAAAAAAATATATGTCAATTTATGCGTTTAATATACTGTAAACTTTTTATTAGTCTTTTCTAAAAGCCAAAAACAAAAGATAAAGAGTGCAGGCAGGTAGGCAGATGCAGGCTTTTAAATATTAAATTGGGGAGCTAATACCCTATTACTATTTTTCATGAGTTTTGGAACCTTATAACCATTGACAATTTTGATCTACTGTCCGCGAACTATCTAAATCAAGGGGTTTTAAAAAGTTTGACTAAAACTCATTTCCCATTTGATTTTCACAGGGTCCTTTTAATACTGTCCTTGTTGGACATGGCTTACATTTAAAACTTAGTTAATATACTGCACCCAAAAATTTCTAGCCTTTCACTTGAGGCACCAGCACCAGTTAATTTCCTGTGTCGACTTGTGCAGCTTAATATTCCATATGTGTTATAAACAAATCAAGTTACTTTTTCCAAAAAGTATTTTTTGCAACTATTTAGATTAAATATGTATTTTATCCAAGGTGTTCTTTTAATTTTAAGGGGTATAATAAAAATCATTTTCTTTTAATTATTATATATGCAAACAGTCTTAAGTTCTTGACAGAGTATTAAAACCCTTAATATTAGCGATTGACCTACCCTAACGTTCTATAAATTTATTTTTGATATGTTTTTAAAAACACTTGTTAGTCATATTAAACAACTTAGCGCATTTTTTGCGAATTATTAGGATGTTAAAAGTTAAAAATCTATACTTAAAATACTTAAACTTTTAAATTAAAATTTAATTAAAAATCTGAGAACTTTTGGCGGTGATAAAGTTTTTAAATTTAATTAGGAATGATTTGTTTTATTTATTTTTACGGCATACTTAAATAAGATTTAATTTTGACATTTAACAGTATTCAATAAAAAATTTAAATTATATAAAACTTTATGAGATTGTGAAATTGGAATTGGTTCTGCGATTTATTATAGGTAGGTTTATTGTTATTTTGCTTAAAATTAGTCTAAAATTACTATTATTGAACTGGATTTAGTACTGTATTTTTGTGCCTAACGGATCTTTATTCAATATTTAGGAAACGTCCGGATTTGTTGAAGGTATTAGTTAATGATAAAGATAGACTTGCGGTTTTCGCGAACGGTTGCTACTTTTATTAAAACAAAAGATGACTCCAAAAGATTTTAAAAGATTTCCCTGTTTTTGACTCCACGTATTTCAGTTGTCTTGCAACTTCCAACAAATATAGAAAACTAATATAAGTAGATATTTTTATGTAGAATTCATTTATATTAAATATAAAGATTTTTTTGGTAAAAACGGTTGATTTAAAATATCTTAAAAGTCATAATTTTTTGAAAACAGAAACTTTCTTTTTTTTCTTCTGTTCAACGATTTCTGTAACTGCAGCGTTCTCTTAGATCCCTGTACTACACATCGAAAAAACTCACTCTGTATAAAGCACAGTACCTACATTGATTTGTGAAACATTTGAAACATAGAATCGCATTTGGTTATTAAAATAAACCAATATTAAAAATACAGTTTTATATTAAAATTTGCAGGATTACGTAAGTAAACATTTTAGGGGTTATTTTGGTGCAAAAATTAAAAACAAAGAATTAATTTTATTTTTCTATATATATTTTTAAAATCTAACCATTTAAAAAAGGCATAGCTACAAAAGATTTTTTACATTTAACTTATTTTCGGAGTTATATATTTTTGCTGATGCGACATCAAACTGGCTTGGCCAAAACTAATCGAACAACCCCTCTCTGAGATACGAGCATCCAGCGCCTCAAAACTGTTTGATTAAATGAGAAAAACGTAAAAATAGTTTTTGGGGTCTCGGAAGCAGGAATGACAAATAAAATAAATGTATGTCTAAAAATATCATGACTTAGACTGCGAAAAACTTTACGCAAAACTTTAAACGCGTTTTTTCGAAACTGTCTTTTTCAAACGGTGTCCATAGTTTTTCCAGTTCTACTTGACAGATTTACTTAAAATTATCTGAGAGTTTTTATAGAATTTTTATATCCAGAACTAGCCGGATCCCCAAATTTTAATTTTTACTATTAAAAAAGTCAAGAAACGTGGTACAATTTCTTTTTAAGACAGCCGCTGTTTTGTGAAAAAAGTTTTTTCAACTTTTTACTAGGTTTGGACATAGCGAAATTATTCTGGATTAATATTCTTCTTTTTTGTCAGATTGCTACGAGGGTTGGAATCGTGAACATGACTTTAGCAGTTGCTAATTTTTTAATTTTCAATTTTACATTTTTTTTATGTATTTTCGCAATGTTAATAAAAACATAAAAAAATTAAAATTAAAAATTATGATTGCTTTTTAACGGCACTATAAAAATTACCTAAAATTCATGCCTTCACGCCAGAATACACCTTTAAAATAAACTTTTCCACGACCAATAATCTGTTTTTTAAATCGTTAACATGAAGTTAAAGTACGTCATTCTAGTACACTACATAAAGTGTTAAGAAAAGTAACTTTTTTACTACTACAAAGCTTTCTTTCACACTTTGAATTATTGTTTTGTTTCACTGCCTACTACAATAAACTTAAAAATCAATTTATGCAATGTACCTACGTAAAAATAAACGCGACATCAACTAAACCAAGCGGTCAAGTTACCTTTAATTTCGTCATTACATCTTTTAGTTCATGTGTCACTGGTTTTAAAATTTGACAGTTTGCAAATAAATTTAATAGAAATTATTAAAAACTAATGGCAATAATGAATTTGGATAACTAAGAAATTGAAAAAGAAATTTATATCTGTTTTGGTATAATTTCTACAAAAAGTAAGTGCATACAATTTTCTAAAATTAAATAATAAATACATAGTTATGAAGAGGATAATTGTCTCTTAAAAATAAGAAGGCTATAATTTTTGTTGCAATATAATGACTGTGCTGAAAAAATTAAAATTAATAAGTTAAGATAAATAAAACATGTATAAAATGGTATTTTGGAAAATTTTTATACGCTTATGGAAACAGTATAGTATGTAACACATCACACAGTATCTTTTTTTTACTGATGGGATTGCCTCACTTTCAGCTTAACGGCTTGTGCTGTTAAACTTCCCACTCGTAAAAAAACTATCACTTTATGCACTTGCTACATAAATTTCTATTTTAAATGCAGTTAGTTTAAAATTTTGTGTGTCTATTTCTAGTGTACCTCGAATAGTGCTAGTCTAAAGAAACTTCAGGTACAAATATTTAAGTGACCAAGAAAAGCAAGTTTCCTTTTTAATTATGCGCATATTTTACCATATTTTCCATTCCCATTGGCATTGAAACTGGAAGATTGAAATTTAAATTTGCAGATTCTTTTTTAACTTGCTTAACAATGATCATATACACTTTTTAAAAGTGTAATTGCTATAGGCAATATGTTTAGATTTTTTTTGGTAGTAATGTAAAGAGTTACTTTTTATACAGGCTGTCCAAAAGTATTATGTCTATGCAAATGATACAGGTTGGTAGAGTTGAGCCAGAAATAAAATAAAATAATAGTATATTATAATACTGATATTCGAATACCGGTATTCAGAATACTGATATTTGAATACTATTTGCTTATTTTATAAATATTACGTTACTTTTTGGTTATGACAGACCACGGGGTTAAATTTAATATAAGTCATAAATATCATCATTTGAAACTAACAGTTTAGGAAGTTAGTTTTACAAATTAAAAAAAAAAAATAATTTGTTTTTAAATCTTGATCTGTTGTTTCTATGGTCCTAATAGGTAAGTAATTTTGAACAGATATTCATTTATTTTTGCAAACAAAAATATATCTAAATTAATTATTTTAACAGGCTTTAAGGTTTTGCTATTAAAAAAAAACAACAAGTAACTTAGCACAACATATAAAAAGTGACATTGCAAACTATGTTTTCTATGTATTCAACATTTTTGCAACTAAGTGTACGTGTACAGTGTACACTGTCCACATAATATTCTTAAATTGTTGTTAATAACAAATTCACTAAAGCAAATCAACTAACAGGTTTTTTTATTTGTAAAACAAACTTTTTATTTTTTTTTCATTAAAAAAATGTTTTTTCCAAAAGTTTAGACCTCGGGTTAGACTAATATGTATTTATCTCCATTTTACACAAAAGGGATGTGTATATTAAATTTTATTATGTCAGTTTGAATCATGACTATCTGGTAGATCGTAGATAGTATGTACACGTATTCCAAAAGTAAAGTCAATAGTTTAAAAATAGAAAAGTTATTTTTGGAAAATTTGGAAGACGTCTTGTATGCTTGAAATGATTAGTTTTTAAGCAAAAACAAGTTACGCCACAGCATTTTTGTTATGGAAAAACGTAGAAAAATAAAAATGAGTTGCTTTTTTCATGAGACAAGGAGTTTTTGCTCTTCAGTATTCATGAATACCCAATCGTGATATTCATGAATACCGAGTATTCAAATGCTTTTTTTTTGTAGGTTTTCGAAAATATTCGATATTCGAATACTTTTTTTTGTAGGTATTCGTATTCGTATTCGAATACCAAATTTCAGTATTCGACCCAACTCTGATCTATATCCTCGAAATCACTTTTGGACTAATGTAAATTGGGTTAGATCGTCACTTTTTTAGCATCAGGAATTTGTGGTAACACTTTTTTCGTACCTTTTGCAGAGACACCCTGTATAAATAAGATTTATCTGTTAACAAGAATTAATATTAAGGGCAAAAAATGCATTATATTGATTTAAAACGTCTGGATCATAGGGGTTAAGTATGGGCAATGCCATCTAAACAGGAAATACAGCTCAACGAACGTTTCTAATCAAGCAGACCATATAAACCTGATGATAACGTTGCTGATCTCACGGAAAGCGGTATTTAGTCGAGGCAAAAGCCGTTGGCATATATATTTTCCTACCTCGTACATGCTTCATTAAAAAAATATGTACCCATTCTTTCTTTACCACTTTCTTGATTATATTTCACGACAATATATTTCCTTCTACCACCCATTAAACCAAATTAAAAAACTAAAAATATATTACCACCGGCAGTCGCGTTCGTGCAAGCCGCGATGAGATTGAATAAAAAGCCAGTTGTAATCATTGAACCCGAACAAGCACAGACTCCAATATCAGTTTAAATAAGAAACTATGTTATAAAGTTTAAATTACAAAAAGGTAGTTCGCGGATTCATTATTTTAAAGCCATTTTTATATTCACCCAAGAAAATAAAGCCGAATTTATAGATTGACGTTTATGTTTTTCCGTTTTGCGTTTTGGTGACGTTTTTCAGTGAAGAAAGATGAAAGAACAACTTACAAATTTGTTTTTTTAATTGACTGGGAAAATTAGGTTCTCCACTCAATTTTTTAAGCGAAAAATGCTATTTTACAGGACTAATTTACTTCCGGTCCCTTGGTTTGCTTTCCGGTCTCCTCATTTACTTTTCGGTCCCTGATATCAAAAAATCCTGTTAGCCATGACAAACATTGTAAACAGAGTTTCAATTGTTACTATTTGACAGTTCAAGATATTGTAAGTAAAGTGTCAATCATTTGCCAGAATGGAGTCAGACATGGAAAATCCAGACAAATAGAAAGTGACTTGCAGCCTTCGCCTTATTGTCGTTTAAATACAACACTAAAAATTTACACAGTTTTTTTTTCCAGTCAATTAAAAAAAAAATTATGTACGATACTCGACCGGGAAACAATTTTTGCGGGTCTCCTCAGTCTACAGTGACCCGCCTACGGCTCGCCCTGTAAATGTTTTCGTCGACCCGTAAAATACCATGCATTCCGGTCTAGTAGCGCATGAGTAGCTATTAGGGATTCGTTTCTTTCATCTTCTTACTGAAAACGTCAAACGCAAAACGGAAACAGAAACGTCAATCTATAAATTCAGCTTTATACAGCGTGTCTACTGTAAGTTCTCACCATGCGAAAAACTTTTTCATTATTAATTTTAGAAAAACAGGTTATTCTTAATAAAAAGTTCTGCATGGTGTAAAACCTAAAATGCAATCATCCGATAATACTTTTTTGCAGTGGTATACGAGGTATGTCAAAAAATATAAATTTTGCTCAGGAAGTACCCTTAATTTTTATAATAAAAAGACTTTTATAGGAAAAAGATATTTAGGAATAAAAATACTTTTTAAATGTGCAAATTATTTTATTAAAAAAACTTTTTTAACATTTTTTCTGCGATAAATAGCGTGTCTGTTACTTTTTGCTGTTTTAATAGTTCTTAAGCTTTCTTTACATATTACATTTAGAAATAAGTATGCCCTAATGTACAAACTTAAATTTTTACCCTTAATACATAAAAAATAATAAAAAGTTTTTTTTTAAATAAACAAGTTTGCATAATTAAATGTTATTTTTAAAATCTTTCTTTATAAAACTTTTCGATTTGCGCAAAGTTTCATTTTTGCACTTGAAGTTTATCCTAGTAGTCTAACAGCTTTTGCATAAGGGAAAGTATCACTTTGCGCACTTGTTAGAAAAATAACTTTTTTCCATTTTCCAAAAATGATATGTTAAATGTTATTATACAAGGAAAAAAACACTAGATTTTAGCTTAAGGTTGTATTGTCTCCCGACGTGAAGCAAAGAGAGACAAAAAGCGAGAGCCAAAATTCAAAAATTTTCCTGTGTATAATAGACCTGCATTGCTATAGAAACATTTAAAATAATTATTAAATATCTGTCACGTAATTTTGTGATTTTACGGATTTTCATTAAAAATTTGAAACTTAGGGTGGTTTTTTAGTAGTTATTTTAAATATAATTAAGTTTTGTATAATAAAATATTTTAAAATTAAATATCTACTTTAACATGTATGTTTATCTAAAAAAAAGTACTCACTTTTTTTCCATGAATTTTTTTATGAAAAGTCACATTTTTTTCTACTTGTCAATAGAGATACAATGTCAAACTTTTTTTCCATTACGGAAAAAATATTATATTTTTTATTTTTGTACCACTCTTGTACCGCGATAGCTCCCCAATAATTAGCTTTTGTTTATACAACACACTACCTCTTTTGAAAAAGGAGCACGAGCTTTAGGTATTTTGTATTTGTTTTAAAATACTATTTACTTTAAATTAGTATTTTTACGTTAACCCTTAGTTAACAATAAATTTATTTTATGTCATTGATCATAAATCGTTTAAAAATAAAATGTGTACAATTAAATTACCTATATTACCAATTTAAAAACAACAAATGGCAGATAGTCCGGTCAAATTAGACCTAAACATAAGGGTGAAGTTACTAAAATTCCCATTAGGCTGAAAATAAACGAAATTGTTTAAAACATAACCAAAAACAAAATGTCAAAACTCCCCATCATTCCGACCGGTGCTACAAAATTTACTCAAGGTCACAGGTTAAAAAATTAGTTTTTCGCAAATTTCTCAAAAACTGTAAGCTTTATCGCATATTTAGCAAAACAAAAAATTGTAGATCATAAATTTATCTACAAAAAGATATATATAATTTTTTTCTTCAATACGACCGTTTCTAAGATATAATAAGGTGAAGAGTGCAAGCGTCATAATATGCATAAGCACGCCAAGTATAGGTACAAGATTATTCACGGTAAAAGTCCTATTAAAGGATTTCGGAAACTACTAAAGGTACATTTTTAAAATTTTGGCATTAAGTTTAAGTAATATTGATCTTCATATGGCCAATATATTATCTTCCTGAAAGTTTCTGTTATACCGGAAGTGCATATTTAAATTGATTTGTCAAAAAATTACGATTTCAAACCCAAAAATAATCAATAACTTTTTCTATAAAAAATCTCTTATTATTTAAATTGGAATAAAATTCCTATTTAGAAGGCACCAAATTTAACTAAGTATTTGTAAAGTTTTAAAAAATATTATTACAGGGTGTTTAAAAAATCGGATTATATTAAAAAACGACCCAAAGTCCAATATTTTAAATGGAGACCCCCAAATATTATAAAGTTATTTCATGAAGTATTAAAAATAAAGGTAAGCTTATAAAAACGCGCTAGGTACACCACATCCGAGATGGCGTGGATACGTGGTTATATTTTCACGATTGCAACTTGTTGCCTGCATCTCAGAAACTGTCGTATTAAGAAAAAAAAATTATTGATATCTTTTTTGGGAACAATTTTATGATCTACAATTTTTGTCAAGTATAATTATGCAATAAAACTTACAGTTTTCAAAAAATTTGCAAAAACTTATTTCTTTGACCTTTGACTTTGAGTAATTTTTTTAGAACTTGTCGGAATGATGGGGAGTTTTGATATTTTGTTTTTAGTAAGGTTTTAACAATTTTGTTTATTTTCAGCTTAATGGGAATTTTAGTAACTTCGAATGTCTAAATTGACCGGATTCAGATGTCAAAAGTTATCACGTTCAGCATTCGGATACAATTTAGAGATTAGATCGTTTTAAATTTCGTGTCAACTGCACTAAATAATTTATCGTTTGTTCTATTATTTTAACTCAAATTGTCTGTAATATTGGAAGCGGTCAATATATAGGGTGTTCCAATTGTCCGAGAAAGTCCAATATTTCTGTTGTTTAACGAGATATGACAAAAAGTATTTTATAAAAGTAGTAGGGTTTTTAAACGGGCATGTCCTAAACATATTTTGATGTATACTAAAAATGTGACGGCTAAGAATCTTTTTTTTTTTTTTTTTTAATGTAAGTTCTATTTTTTGTTTACAGAATCGGATTTAGCATAAAATTCTGCATATAGTACGTTATTTTACCGCTACTTATAATTTATTAAATCTTTCGTAAAAACTAGGATACCCGAAAATTTGCAAAACTGAAGCAAATCAGTTATTATTATTACTTAGTATTTAAAAACACTAAGGACATCAGAATAGATCCCTGTAAGAAAATTCACTAGATCTTATACAGGGTATTTCCTATAGCATGCTAAGATCTCAATATTTCAAACGCTAATTTTTTTTTTTTTTAATGGAACACCCTATATATTAGGCAATTTGTAGATTAAAGGAATACAATTAAGGTAAGTTTATTTAGCAATTTCTATACCAAAATGTTAGGCTTTTACATATTTAACGTTTTTAAAAAGTTTGTGACAAGTATATTTTTGTTAAAGTTGAACTTTGGTATTTTTAAATGGAACACCAAGTATATTTAGTCAATATTCCTAAAATCTTATCTTTTTCCTTTTAAAAACGTATATTATAGTTTATGGTTATTTCCAGAAATAAAGCATTTATTGACCTTAAAAAAATTAACTGCATGGAGATAAACAATAATAATTAACAATACAAATTTGCTATATCTACAAGAAATGCGGCAACAAAGGTAGAGGACAATTTTTTGCAGATCGATTAATGCGTTCTTTTTGGAAATAACCATAGCTTATGTTACATTTTTTTAAAGGCAAAAGATGAAATTTTAACGATATTGACCAATAAACTGAGTGTTCTATTGAAAATAACTAAGTTCCCTTTTATTTAGAAAAAAAAATTTTTTTTGTCATAAATTATTCAAAATCTTATATTTTTATTTCTAAAATCTAGAAATGGCCCAATATACAGGGTGTTCCTTTTTAAAAAGATAAAGATTGCGCATTTTAAATCTTAAGATGTTGGCCATGCTATAAGAAATACCCTGTATAAGATCTAATTAATTTTTTTAAGAATTTTTTGTGGAGTGTTTTAAAATATCTAGCTAGCTAGTATAAATAATAACTAATTTGTTTTTGTTTTCTTTACCTAATTTTTGGGTATCCTGATTTAAACGAAAGTTTCAGTAAATTATAGATAGGGTGGCAACATCGCCACGAGTGCCAAAATAAAAGTACGTACTATATGCAAAATTTTATGAAGAAACCGATTATGTAAATAAAAATGGGGATTACGATTTTAAAAAAATTTAGCTATACCTTTTTTGGGGACACTCTGAATACATTTAAATATTTCAGTGGAACGTGAACGTTTAAAAACCACACAACTTTTTTAAAAATGTTTTTGTTATCTATTTAAACAACATATTGGACCTTTTCAGGCAATTGGGACACACGGTATATAGAAAGTTCAAGATCAACACTATTTATTTGCGATGTTATGGAAAAAAATATTTTTCTACTCGCGTGTGCAAAGTGGTTACTTTTCGAACTTGTTAGGAAAATAACTAATAAATATATAGCGTGAATAGTATAGGTATCTTGAAATGGTTAAAGATATAAAGTCGGTTAAATAGGAACAAAACTAAAAGTTTTATGTTCCAACAATATGTTGGTTAAAGGCTTTTAAATTTTCGAAGAAAAAAGAAAAATAAAAGTTTGTTTTGTTTTTCTCCTGATCCTACTTAAAATCAAATTCAAAAATAATTGCGCTTTTACACTGCCATTTATTCACTTTATCCAATGCTGGGTATTTTATTTTAAAAGAAACGTTTTGTTTTCCAGGCAGCGTTATCAACTTGATATTTTTTTATTATGTTTCTAATATTTTAATATCAACTAACCACTATGTATTTTGGATCCCAAGTCGAATTGGCTGAAAGTTTGGTACTTTGTAGTTCACGGCTTTCTAATCAAAAGTTATGATGGCCCAACGTGATCCTATGAATAGTTTATCAAAATAAAGAGCTACCGCCAAAGTGTTGGACACATATGGATTTTTTTAATTTTATTATTTATTAATTTTTTTTTAAGAATTACCTCTGCTTATCCAGTAACCTTAAAATCATCCGGCTCACAGGCATCGGTTGGGAAATAATTAATAAAAATTAAATTAACACATTAAAAAGTTAAATTGATGATATATAAAAAAATATTTCAAAAAGGTGCTTGAAAAATAGTAATATATTTTTTTAACAACCAACTCTTGAGTGACGAGACATGACTTACTATATTATAATTTTTTGTATTTTTCATAACGTACTTACACGGTTACCAATAAGATAGGTAAAAGATATTTTAAGGTTAAAACTAAAGTAGAGGCTTATAATTAACTTTAACGAACAAATATAGTGATTTTATGGATCACTAACCCGAATTTGGAGGCATATAAATCCCAAAAAGGATACTGGCAAGTAAACCGACCGATTTTTGTACACAGGGTATTTCATAAAAAAAAGACAACATTGGTCAATATTTTAAAAACAATCATATTTGAAATAATACCGTCTACGCCACTGTATTCTACATAAACATTTATATTGTTATCCGTTTTTACTTTTTAATAAGTTGTGAGTTTACTGAGATACATCGGGTACCTGAAAAAGCAATATTTCTTGACGGGGTCCAGCATTCCTAGTAATTTAACATAAATATTAATCTGTACATTTTAAATTTACAAATTTTTATAATAAATTAAAATTATTTATTTGGCCGTAGATTTGTAGGCCCGCGGGAGTTAAATCACACCGTAAACATCCAATAATCACTTTTTTATGCTAAATTATATTTTTAGTGAAAAACATTTCCTTTTAGTGTATGATTAGTTAAATGAAGTAGTTAGTCAGAAAAAGTTTTACTCGAATTAATTCAATTTTGAATAAATCCACCGCCATTTTTTTTTTTTTTTTTTTTGGCTAATTATGGGACGGCAATGCGAGAAAGGCAAAAACTAAATTTAATCATTCATAAGTACACTTTACACTTTGGCTAAGTTAATACACATTATTTAAATAAATCCTACGAGCCCAAAGATGAGTATTGTAGGTAGCCCCTTAATCCTCTACATTCTATTTACTTCCAACACAATTTTCAAACACAAACTAAAAAAAACCTAATTTTCCTTCTGAAATAATACTTAAAATATTTATAATGCCAAATGGTGTGGAAATTTAGTCTGAATCTGTTCCTTCTTATTGTCTTGGGGCTAGGCACTGCTCACAAATTGTTTTCATATGACTTTTGCACATTGGTTTTTTAAACTTTTTTTTAAATTTAAATTAGATGTTTTATTGCCTTTTTGTCGAGGACAGCTAATTCATTTGTTCCGACTCCCTGAAATTCCTGCAACCCGATATACATACATAATACGAAACTGTAACGTCCTAAAGGCGCGTGGGGGTCAAATTGACCAACCCGCAAGAAACGTGAAATTTATAAATGATAGGTGGTTTTTTTGTTATGAGCATTTACCCTACGAGGTGTAAGAAAGATTCTTAGAAATGTTATCACAAAATTAACGACGCTGGGGGTCAATTAGACCCCCGCGCGCCTACTTAGGGTTAACAACGCATAACTTAACATTGATCCTGAGCATTACTTACTTAAAATTTTTACACACAATACTATAATTGATTCTTTGATTTGATAAAAATGGAATCAGTTTTTACTTGCCTATAAAATATTTGTTTTTTAATGCTAATTTTTAACAAATTCATAATTGTAGAACCTATTAAAAATATAAAATGTGAAACATATGCCGGCCAAAATAATGGGCCATTGAAAATACAGTGTACCTGCTAAAAGCATTTTTCACATATTATTCATAAAATGACCGCTGAAAATCAGAATTAAACACATGTTTTTCTGGTGCGTGGCTTGTTGAGTTTTTAAATTATTTAACCCAAAATGGGAAACGTAAAAACAGCAATTTATAAAACTGTAATTTTTAAAACAACTGCTTTTTAGTTTTTATGTGCCTAATAATATGCCGTAGGAAAAGCTTTAAAATTCCTTTTTTTTCTGGCCTTATTTAAAATCAGATTCAAAAGATATTTAAACTTTTACATTGACACTTTTTTTATGCAACGTTTTGTTTTCGTGACATTATCATTACCTTTATTTTTTTAAATTATTTTAACATTAAATTTAAAATTTAATTTTAACATAAATTTAATGATGTATCATACATTTAGTTTAAATCCTAATACGAACATTAAATACAATTTTTTGGGGTACTCAGGTACAGGGTATTTCATTTTAAAAAAATGCAACTTTATATATAATATCTCAATACTTTAAAAATAAATATTTGTGCCAATGGATTCTACGTGAAAAGCTATAAAACTTTTGTAGTTATAGTTTTTTTATCACCATTAATGTTTGAGTAATAAGACATAATTAAAATCGACGAATTTTGAGAATCACCCTGTATCTTCTTAACTAACTAGGTTAGCGTGGATCTGATTAAGTCATTAAACTAAACACTAAAAAAAGAGAACGGGACACCTATCTTAGTTTGTTTTGTACCTCTTACTGTTTAGCCTATACTCTATAATCTCAACCAAAAAAAAAACACCCTGTACACTCGTGTCTAAACTTAGGAGTCCCTCTCCTAACTTTTAACTTATTGGATATTTGTTTATAAAAATTTGAGGACTTAACAGCCGTATTTACGAAGATCTGACAAATATTTATCAAACTAATTAGCCTACTTAATAAGCAGGCTATCAGTCTGATAAATCTTTGTTAGAGTTTGGTGAATACGGCCGTAAGTAAGGCAACATTAACCAAACTGAGACAGGAAATGACAGATATAAATGTCAAACTGAGAGTTGGGCGGCAATTAAAACAAATTAAAAGGAGGGTTTTGTGACATATCATTTCGAAGCTCCTGGCGAATATTTTATAACTCTGGAATATAAAGTCATTTTCTACCTGTATCTACTACAAAATGGCAGTTCTTTAAAAATTACCTAAATACCTGATTTGAATGGCCATATCTCCAAAAGTAATAAAATTTCTTTTTGATGGTAATTTAAACACAGGGTACGTTATGAAAAAATATATAATTTTTATCCTACCCTGTATATTATTACCAATATTACAATTAAAAAGATCTTTAAAATGTATTTAGGGTATTTTTGGAACATTATTTTCATGTTTGGGGAATGGCGTCCCCCACAACCCTCAGCATTGTCGATTCCATTCAAAGAAGAGTTGTTTGTCCTAGTAATGATCCTTTACTTACTAAAAGAGTGCCTTCTTGAGCTATAGGGGATCTATCGTTTTTTTTATAGATATTTTATAGCTTCTGGTCCGAGAAATTATTCAGTATAGTCTGTCCACTTGCAACTCTCAACAGAGAAACTCGTGCTGCTGCTGCCAGCAAAGGTCTTTTCTTCTTTTCCAGATCTTCAAGTTTTATGTTCCATGTTAACCCTCCTTACCCTGCTTAAGACACCCACGGTATTTTACTGTTAGTATTTAGGCTTTCAGCATTCGTGGATTGTCCAAAGATAAAAAAAACTGCCAGTTTGTCTAAAAATTGGTATATGTTTTTTTACTAAATCCCTTAAATTTTTTAAAATACCAAACAATTTAAGGTCCGCCGCAAATTGAACCCAGCCCACGCACAGCACACGCGCAGCCCACGCGTGCATATTTTTGTAAAACATGCTTTTACATGGAGTGGCGCATATTGGACCCAGCCCAGAGCTAGCTTATTCTGCTGCCAGCCACGCGTGGATGGGTTTGTGTTCGCCGCACAGATTTCGTGGGTCTTGTGCAGCATGGGTTTGTTTTAAAAATCTAAAATATGGTTGATCCCAAATTGGGTCCAACATGCGGTAAACTGATCAAAAACGTGGGAAGGATGGGTTGAGCGTGGGCTACGCATGTGCTCTGCGTGGGCTGGGTTCAATTTGCGGAGGGCCTAATAGCTGGAAGGGAGGTTTTTAACTTTAAACATGCACTGTATAAACCTTTTAATTTGCTAATGGAATCATAGAAATTACTAAATCTAATCCCGTATTAGGGCTAAAGTAATCAAGACTGTTATTTTACTCTCTAATTAGGAAAATTATCGAACATAAACCCAAATCAAGGCAAGAGAAACACGGCTATCATTTTATTTGCTACGCTCGGCAAGTGATGCAACATCAGTTTCAGTAGACATGTTTAAACGGCGCGTCAACTTTAACCCTTTTCGAGTTACTTCCCATGTAATTTCCAGCAAAATATTTCCTCTCTTGATGTCAAGAGCAGCTAGAATATTAGTTCTAAATTACAAATAACAATTATGTTGCATTATGAAATAATATTACATGGCGTTTAAAGGGTGCTCGTTTTCTACAGGGTTAGTAGAAAAAACCGGAACGGTGGATTATCTTAGCAACCGTCAAATATAAATGAATCAAATTTTGTGCCAAGGGGTAACTGAATATGAAGAATTCAAAAATTGAATTTGCAAGGTTGCCAAATTTATAGTTTTCTCTGCAGATTAGGGAAATTTTAATTAGAATTTTAAATGGAATATCCTATTTTTTATAATTGTAATGAATTGCTTGTATTAACTTCATTATGACCTAAAATGATTGTTTTTTTACTCCTAGTGTCAATTTCGGAGATATGGCATCATGCTTTTTTCGAAATTAATACAAAAACGGCTAAATATAGTAAATTATTCAAAAACGATCCAACCAATATTTGTCCCAATTTTTACAGGGGTGAAATTGGACCTTCCTAATTCATAAATAACATTTTTGCGGTGTTTTTAAGATTATATAAAAAAAGTCAAGAAAATGAAATACAAAAAATTAAATTATGAAACATCGAAATGTAATTCCTGATTTTAAAATAACCACTTACTCCCCTGTAATTTTGACGAGTCGATCGTTTTGAGATAATTTACCGACCATACCTGGTCGTTTCTGTATTCAAGCTTGATTTTTTCGTTGGGTGAATCCGCCTAACCACTATAGAGCATATCTTCAACCTTGATGCCATATCTTCGAAATTGATAGGAGTAAAAACAATAATATTAGGTCAAATAAGGTTGATATAAGCCATTGATTACAATAATAAAAAGTGGGTATTCCTTTTAATATTTTAAAAATCCCCAACTTATAGAAAAAACTATAAACTTGGCAACCTTGAAAATAAAATTTTTCATGTTTAGTTACCCCTTTTCACAAAATTTGGTTTATTTATATTTAACGGTTGCTGAGATAATCCACAGTTCCGGTTTTTTCTACTAACCTTGTATAAATATGTTTTTAAAGCTAGAATCAAGCAAATTCTGACACAGTTATAAAATTAAATTAATAATATGACTGCCACAAATGTTTAACCATATGAAAACCTGTTTTATTTATTAAAAAACTTTATTTTTGATAAAGCTCTCTGCATACACTGAAACTCACAAAACACTAATCATATTTAAATAAATCATAGCATATACGAGATAGGTGCAAATTAACAAAAATTATATATGAAAAAAACTACCTTTAATTTTAAACTTAAAGAAAAATATTATTTAAATTTGTTTGAATAAAATTTTAAGTTATGTCTCATTTTAAAAACAGAACCTTTCATTACAAAATTTAAAAAACTTACTTACAACTTACCGCGTACAGAGATTAGATTGAATTAAATTAACTGTTGTAAATAATCCCTATAGTCGTTTAATTTGTAAAAAACAGTGCAAGTTTCTTTACAATTTTTTATTAGTTCTGGTTTTTCAAAGGTATTTCTATAAGTTTTAAAATAAAGGTAGATTTTCTTATGTCATCATCGTAAATTTGCACCCAATGTTCTTAAATTTTTTTCTTTCTGCTTGGTTGCTATATTGCATATTTCTAGAACATACAAGAAACATTAGAGGATTTCGTTTTTCTAAAAATTAGGTTTAATAATTTCTTATTAGAAATTATATATCAACAACCATAAGTATATATTTAAATAGGATTCATAATTAGTCCAATTTATTTAACTAAAATAGGTGTTTCTTTTTATTTAAAAGTATTTAATATAAAGTTTAATACCCTGAATCTTAAGAAAAAAAATTGCGGACCAATTCTTATAAAAACTTTTTTTATAAAATAGGCTTTTAATTTGGTTTTTAAATTTTTAAGCACAATTAGGAAACCCTGTATGTAGCAAATTTTTATTGTTTAATAGCATTCTGAAGTGCCATGCAATCAATTTTGCGAAAGTCTATAAATGCTTTTTTTCGGTACTTATAGCTTATCGCTGGGTTTTTTGATGCAAAAAGACTAAATGTTAATAATAAAATATAAATATTTAAAAACCAATTTAAAATTATTTAAATATTAAAGGTATATCATATAAATATCACAATAGGTGAGAATATAAACCGCCATTCTTCTCCATGTAAACAAACATTTTTTTGGGTCAGCTTTGTAACGCCTATGACATGCCAAAATCACAATATTTTTGGTATCATTTTTAAACTGATTTATACAGAATAACATTAAATTTAACATGCTGACAATTTCATTATATTTCACAGACAACCACACCAAGCTAAAGCCATAACATTATCGCTTTTGACAGGCAGCTCCAGTGGAAAATTTAAATGCCGAGTCAAGTAGAACGATTTTCAAAATAATTTAGGGCACACTTGCAAGTAAAATGTTTTCTCTTAATGTCAAGATCAGCCAGTATATTTGTATGGGGACTGCAAATATATTAAAATAGGCTTAAAGCAGTAGCGGGCATATTATTCGTGAAATTTTAAACGGAAGTGAGAAAAACTACTTAAAATAAAATTTTAAAACTCTTTTATTGAGTAGTTTCTGTCTGTCTCACAGCAGCAAGCGGCAATGAAGGATTTTCATGCACTTCATGTTTAAAAGGAAATTTTGCTTTGGTCAAACTAACTTAAGAGGTGGGAGAAACACATTCTGCAGACACCAATATTTCCACAACAAACAAAACTTCTTTAACCAATATTAACCTGCAAAATGCTACAAATAATCCATTTACCATCAATAATAATAGGTACAAGTAGAATATTATGTGTTAAAGTAAAAAAATACATTTTTTTAATGATTTCTTTACGTTTGTAAAAAAAGCGTTCCTAACACATGCCAAAGTACCTTTTCCGCACTTGGGTGCTAACTGCGTGCAAAAAGTAACACTTTCAGCACCAGTAAGGAAATATACTATTTCAGAACGGTATCAACGGTAAGATATCTTAACTTCAAACGTTCATATAACAGACTTTTGCTTTTCGTGATATTCATCATAAAACCGGTACAGCCATTTTGATGAAGTCCTATGAGGCAGGTAAAACTAGTCAGTGGTAGCCTTAGGTAAAGAGATTAAAAAATAGAAGTTTTTCTTTTAATAGTCGGAACAAGAGAAGAGGATTTTTTTGCGTTTAAATGTAGTAAACTAATGTAACAGAACATCAAAAAATGCTAATAAATATTGGTATTTAAACACACAAAAAGAGGTAAACTTTTTGACAAAGAACAGTGGGTCATAAAATAAAAAATTACACAAATATAGAAAATAAAAAGTTTGGTGCAAATACCAGGTAAGTCAAATAATAAAAAGTTTGAGAAAATTAAAAAATAAACTTCTAGACCTACTTGATTTATGCCAATAATACTTGACCAGGCAAGTAAGATCCAATGCTGTTTCACTATAAGATGTGTTGTACTTAACCCGATTTTAGTATCAGACGATCCGCAATGATATAAATAATGTTTGAAATATTTGAAAACGCAATTTTTAATAATAATTGGATTTACCTGGTTTTTATACCGAGGTCATTAAATATATTGTCGGTTTAAATGTAAAAACTAAGTACATTTAGTTATAAAAAGATAAGTCATGAACATTTTTATAGTTATTTGTAGTAAAAGTATTTTGTGGGAATTATTTTTTTATGATATCCATAAATTTTCACTAAAATGTTATACATAAAAATTCTTATATCTTTTATTTTTTAAGTAGTCATATTTCCGTAACCATTAAATGTAGAATGTTTTTATAGCCCTCTTAAAAGACCCTTTTAATTGTGACATAATATAGAGAGTGTTCCATTAAGAAAAAAGTTTACCTCTTTATTTTCTAAACTTTCTGATGTGCATTTGTTTATTTTGTTATGCTCACATGATAATAAATAAATGGTAGGAAACTTTTGTATAAGAAGTTTTTTTCTATCCTCATTAGTTATCGATGTAAGTGGATGGCAAAATATAAATAAAAATCCTATACTTTATTGGGATATTCAATCTTTTTGCCGCTTTTATTTAATTTTGCTATATCATATAAAATCAAATTGATATTTTATCAAATAAATATTTTTTTCGATAAACCTGACAACCAAAATCAATTTATCCAGACTCCCCACGTAAAAACACTTTTCATCTAACCTAGATATCCCATTTTCTCCGAACTAACAGATCTGGGCTCTGGAAGATGCTACAACTCAATTGAGTCACGTCTAATGCAATAAAGACGTGACTATTGGTCTTATCAGATTATTTAAAAGCCATGTTGTCAAAGTGTATCAAGGGTCTTAGAGCCTTTTTATTTAATTCATTTTTATTTATCTAGAAAATTAATATCTAACTTTAGGAGAAACTCGGAGAATTTAGGACGTCGGCTGGATATTTGCTTTGATCTTCGTTTTAAAAATACGTTTAGGTTTACGATTTCAATGATTGTTATTTTAAAAATGCCAAAATGGCAAGGTTTGTTTGCCACTTATCGCCAATTACGGCTGTTTAGTATAAAAACTTTTAATAGTCCCAGAGCTAGTGAACCCTCCGAGAAACGTTTTGCCTGTAAGACTGGAAATTTAATGAGTCATGGTATGCAAAGCCCGAAAATTATCACCTGGCAAGCATTAGCCCTGCACCCTGTATATTTTTGAAAGTTAAAAAAACTTGACGCTGTAAAAATTTTTCTGGATAAAGTTTATTTATAGTAATTTAAAAAAATGACAGTCGTTTTCGATGAGCACAAGTACCTGCCAGGCGAACTGAAAGGTGTGGTATACAGTGCATGTCTTTAATGTAACCCCCTTTTATTTTTTTTACGGATCAATTACAAAAAGTTAAACTGTATGATATAGAATTTATGCATAAATACTATTTTTTAAAGCAAAATGGTAAATGGAAAGGGGGATCTTGTAGAACATTTATTTAAAGTTCCTTACGAGTACTTTATAACCCTAAAATAAAAGGTCAATACCTTCACCTAATACAAAATGGCGGTCCTGTAAAAATTACCTAAATACCTGATTTGGATGGCCATATTTCCAAAACTAATAAGGTTGGATGTACCTAATGTGGTATTTTCTAAAAATTCTTTATTTTTATGTGTAACGGTAAAAGTTTGTACATTAGTTCAAAGCTCTTGCAAATTGTAATATGTTAAGCAAGCTTAAAAACTGTCAAAACAGCAAAAGTTACAAAACCGCTGGTTATTGCATATTTTTTTAACCTATTTGCATATTTAAAAGCTTTTTTAGTCCTTAACGTTATTCCTTTATAAAAATTTTCGATATTATAAAAATTAAAGGCACAAGCGTGCCGAGGGCTAGGCGGGAAGTGCGGTCCGCTCCGGGCTCTCCAGCTAAAGGGTACCCCAAAATATGGGTATTTATACAAAATATGATACATATTAGGGTTTAGGAGCGTTTGCTAGTACTAAAATACAGAAAGAGAGCCCCTTAGTCTTAGTAAAATAAATCATCAAAAAGAGGAGCCCCAACTTTGGGGTTTCCGATACCTCTAGGTACGCCACTAATTAAAGGCACTTTTTTCTTAAGCAATATTTATATATTTTGACATACACTGCAAAAAATAATTATCTGTTTTTTCTTCTGCAAAAGTATTTTTCCCTTCTAATTTATACACTTTGTATGTGTTTTAAATCCAACTTTCCTTGGAATTTTGATTCCATCCAAAGAAGAGCTGTTCAACTCATTAATGATCGTTTACTTACAAGTCTTCCCTCTATTGTCTATCGTCGGGCTGTAGGGGATTTATTATTTTTTATAGGTACTTCCATGGCTTCTGCTCTGAAGAATCGTCCAGTATAATTCCTCCACTTACGGTTCCCAACAGAAAAACGCGTTGGGCCGCATCCATATACGGTCCAACTGGACGAGCCCCAAACTTCCCACTTTGTTTGTTTTTTTATTTCTAGAGTTTCTTGAATGTGAAACCCGCTGCCCGTGTAGGAGGTCTTTTCTTTTACCCCAAAACTTCAAGTATTTAAGTTCCGTGCCAACAAACTTTCTTAAGACACCCTCGGTGCCCGGTACGTTAGTATTTAGGCTATTTAGCCTTCGTGGATCATCCAAAGATAAAAAAATGCATTTTAGGTTTTAGACCAGGCAGAACTTTTTAAAAAGAATAACACGCGGTATAATGTCAGAGATAACTTTAAGCGAATATTTCTTGTGTGATCAATAAAATAAAAAAATACAAAATGAAATTTTCTAGCTGTGTTTCTTGCAAAAGAATTGTCATTGTGTGTACCGCTTATTTCTGTAGCAAACATACACGTACGTGTTTTGAATTAGAATTAGGTTCCTAAGGGAAAAATAACTGAACATATGTAAGATTAAATAAATGATAAAATAATATAAAACTTAAATAGGGTCACATACTACGGTAGTCATTTTTGTGTATTCCATTTTCATTTGAAGACTACGTTATTTTTAAACAACCAACCATGGTAGCCGAATTCTTACAGGTTATTATTTATTTATTTATTTTCACTGTCATTAATGAGCCATATGTCCAAAGAATTTTACCTTTTACTAATGTATTCATAGTAAGGCTCAAGAACCATTCATTTATATATATATATATATATATATATATATATATATATATTTCTAAAAAAAATCCAAATTTATATTTTTGGGGTCTTTGCGTCAGTGTCTCCAAATTTGGTTAGCAAGAACGATAGAGGTAGTCTATTTCCACTATCTTAATTATTTTTAAAAAGTAAAAAAAATATAGAAAGTGTATGTACGTATTTTTACAATAGCAAAACTTTCGTAAAATTTCAATCTTCTAGCGCTTTTTGTTTTTAAGATAAAAAATAAGAACTTTATTTTATACAATATACATTTAATAATAAATAAATTTATTTAAAATTTCTTTTTATTTTCTTTGCATTCTTTACAGTGTTAAAAGAATAGTATAAACTTAAAAATAACCCTGTATTTAGCTAATTTTTAAGGTATCGCCATTTTGAAGTAGATAACGGTATTAACTTTAGATTCTAAGGTTATAAAGTATTTATCAGAAGCTATAAAATAACTTTGGTCAGATATTATCGTTCCATCAAGATTCACAAAAATATACCGAACTGTTCAAAGGTTAGAAGGGTGTCGACGGACTTCCACTGTATCTTTTGGTATAATACGCTTCTGTCTTCTTTCGATTGTTACACAACGTGCCGCTCTAACAAGTTTTCCCAAATCTTCTGTAAAAATTAATTAATTTTTATCTAAGAAAGCAGTAAATTAAAACTTGCTGGATAAACCTTGTGTACCAAATAAATTAAACGTATTTTTAATTTGTTAAATAGAGGTTGTAACCGTCTGTAAGTACCTATAAATTTCAGCTTAAAAATTATTAAATCTTTACAAGACATCTTTAATGTACAGTGTGTCCCAAAATAGACTTTACAAGAGAACAAATGGAATCAAAATTTTCGAATTTTAAAACGTCCTTCTGGGAAAACTGATTGCACGGTCCAAAACTGATATACATAATTTTACTTCGATTGATAATATACAGGGCGAGTTATAACTAAAAATATAAAAAATGGCCAAGAGTAAAATACCTTTTTATTATTTAAAATAGGACAAAATTGTATATGTGAATGTTGTAGAGAATTAAATTTTATGTCAAAATTTAAAGTTTAATAATTAAAGTAAAAAATATGTTTATTATTTTTTTACATTGTGCAATAACAGTTTTTAAAATACTTGGCTTAAAGCTAATTTTTAAAAAATATATTAAAAATAATTAATTATTTAATTTTTTTGCTGCTTAATGTAAAAATTGACAACTATATTTTCCTTTTACTGTCATGCTTTTACTTTAAATTTTAACATAAAATTCAATGTTCTACAACATTTACCTATCCATTTTTTTAAATATTTTTAAAAATGAAAGTTGTTAGTTCCTGGATATTTTTTATATTTTTGTAATAACTATTGTAGTAAAATTCTGTATTTATTGATTTTGGGCCATGCGACCGGTTTGCCATTTTTTTTTAAGATTTAAAGTTTTTGGTCCATTTGTCCTCTTGTTACACCCATCCTGGTACACACTATATTATCGTTACAAGTCTCATGAAATTATACATAACGGGTCAAAAGTTAGAAGGAGGCAGACTTTAGGACCTCACTGTATATGTTTTTGCGCTAAAATACGCTTTTGTCTTATTTCAATTGCTACACAACGTGCCACTTCAACAAGTGTTTACACAGCTTTTGTAAAAATTAATGAATTTTTATCTAAGAAAGCAGTAAAAAAATTGGATATACCTTGTGTACTAAATAAATCAAACCCATTGTTAATTTGTTGAATAGAGGTAGTAACCATCTGTAATTACCTATAAATTTCGGCCTAAAAATGATTAAATCTCTACGAGACAGCTTTAATCTATAGCTCCTATTTACTAATTTTCCGCTACAGTTAATAATAAATTACGATCTCAGTTAATGTGAGTTGATTAACTATTCCTTTGCATCCTGTGGTGTGCGGTTTAATAGGAAGCACGATCTGAAAGGGCACAGATCTACAAGGATTTATGCTATTAGATAGTCTGGTTTGTTGTCTTTACCATTTACCGACAACACAGGGTCGCCAGTGACCCCATCGAATAATATTTTAGGCATACTTCTTGCAGAAACTGTCTTTTAATATTGCTACTACACCTACCTTTGTAGCTTGGTTGTTACTACTACCACAGCAAATAATGTATGTCACAAGAGTTTATTGCCTAAATTATAGGTGTTGTGTGACATGTCTATCAAAAAAGAGTATTGATGATAAAAGGAACTAAAATATATTAAAAGACGACATGAAGAAAGTAATAAGGATATTAAGAATAATAATTATTGATATTGAAGGTGAATCTGAAGAACAAGAAGAGAAAGAAGTGACGGCAGTCAAAATAGTGTATGAACCAACTTAAAATGAATTGTGATGATAAAGTACCTCTAGCATATCTACAAAAGTGATTTATGTAAGCAGTGGTGACAGATGGCACTCTAAACTTTTTTTTATACACACGGACAGAAAAAAATTGATTTTGCATATTCCTAAACCTAAAGGGCCAAAAACCGACTAGGAAGTTTTTAAATTTTTATTTTGACGACAACATGCTGAATAAAATTGTTACTTATGCAAACGAAAAACTACGTAGAAATAAGATACACTTTTCAAAAGCACAAAGATTTACACGACAGACCGATAAAACAATATTGGAAAACCTAATGCTTTTTTTTTTAATTTTTGAACTTTATAATACCAATAATTCTTTATGGGGTCATATGCGACCCCTGTTGTCGTTTATGTATGTGTACCAAATGAATTAAGCGTATGTTTCATTTGTTGAATAGAGATAACCGTCTGTAATTACCTATAAATTTTAGCTTAAAAATAATTAAATCACTACGAGACATTTTTAATGTATAGCTCCTGTTTACTAATTTTCCGCTACAGTTAATAATTAATTACGATCTCAGTTAATGTGAGTTGATTAACTATTCCTTAGCATCCTGTGGTGTGCGGTTTAATAGGAAGCACGATCTGAAAGGGCACAGATCTACAAGGATTTATGCTTTTAGATAGTCTGGTTTCTTTGTCTTTTAAAAGAATATTATTTGTGAATGTTCCGCTTTTTTATTTTGCTATACTGGGTGTCCCTAGTCAGTGACTCACTCCTACAGCTTTTTTTATTTTTCAAGATATTGAAATCCAATTTGGTACAAGATCCGGAATAGGAAGCAACCTTTACTTATCTATTTTACGGTTAAAAATTGTTTTAGGGTTGCCTAAAAATATATGGTCAAGACTATATTTAGTTAAAAAAATACCCTTAATATTTTGACAGACCTTGTAAAATGGCAACTTCTATTTTTTTAATACATACACATGCTAGTTAATAAAATATGTACTTTTAAATAATAGAGATTGTACCAAGAAAATTTTCTTAAGTTTAAGATTTGAAAAGTTTTTTATGGCTTATTATTTATAAAATTAAATACAATTACTTAAATGTGAATTAGTTTTGTCATGTAAAATAAAAATAAAAATTGACATTATGCTAGGGTGACTCGAAAATTTTAAAATGTATTTTTATTAATTATCGTCATTTCGATAATTTTCTTTGGCAACCCTATGACAATACTTTTTTGTTTAGATAGCATTTATACCATAAATGTCGTTTAAAATTAAGACCTCTGGTAGCTCAAATTGGAAGTTTCAAATTGATAAAATGATATTTGTATGTTTAGAGAGGTAGCCAGATTGGATCTTTTAAATTTTTTGATATTAGTTTGTTAAAAAGAACTTTGGTTTTCCTGGTTAATAATTTGGCAATTAAAAAGGTATGGTTTAAAATCTTTATATTTTTGCACAATATGTTTGATTTAAATAATATATTTATTTATACAAAAACAGTTTTTACCCGGTAAACAGATGGGTGAAGTTGACTTTCTATATAAATTTTAAGTTATTAAGTAAAATTTAAGCCATTTTCTTTAACTTTCCTGTTCTTAAAAAAATGTGTCCTCGATTTAGTCTACGAATCGAATGAATCTTTTTGGTGTAAACTAGGTTGGTATTCTACAATTTCTTTATAATTAGAACTTTTATTTACTTAATAAAACACTTAAAAATTAAAATAATCCAGTTTTATTTCATTTTTAAATACAGATTTTTATGCCAAAAGGAGCCAATAATAATATAATAAGACAAAAAAACTATAAAGATAATATGTCATATATAAGAAAATCTTGAAGCTCCCTTTTATCTTTGTCAGCGCGTTGAAGCGAGCCCATCTTGCTTTAACCCGCGATTCCTAAAATAGATGTTCGAACTCTTTAGTATTTGGGACTCTAGCCAGAAAGCCGAGACGACGTATATTTTTCCTTTATTTGTGTTATTTGGTTCAAACTAGATAAGGAAAAGAATGTTATTCTTGTGAAATCGGTTGTAAAATTTGGTTTTCTATGATAGGAAATCACCTTGTTACATATTGAAGTAAGAGACTTGTGATTTTCCCTCTTTTAATTTGTTTTGATAAAAACTATAAAAAAGATTTAGGTACTTAGTAAAAATATGTGAATCGTTTAATTTTAAAAACCTGTTAAGTGCACATTATTAAATTTTCGGTAAACGACAAAAACTTTCCATCCTTAAAATTAATAAATATTTTGGCCTATAAAAACTTAGAATAGAACTTAATACTTTCTCAAAATATTTGTATTAACTTTTTAATACCCATATTTTCTTAAAAAATACTTTTGCAATTGACTTGTTTCTGTAGTAAAATAAATTATCTCTAAAGGCGCGGAAAAATGCAACAACAAATAATTGGGCCAAAAAAATATGACGACGACGTAACCCACTGACTTAGATTTCCAATGTTATTGATACCTGCGCGATACAAAATTACGTTTCATGGAAGAAAAAGTGTATATGTGTCATGGGCCACCATTGATCCCCAGGGGTTTAAAGCACAGGCGCCAAACAAACTATCCGAATTATCAGAAAGAATTTACGACGTCTTGCCCGGGTTTCCTGTTCGGAGTATGGTGGCTAATGACCGTCACGGATAAGACCGCGGACGGGAGCACGGTGTGCCGGTGTGCAATTGTATTCTGCCATGGCTTTTAAAGACGCTCATGTTCGTCCACCCCGAGGTCGTAAAAATCCGAAAAAATGCTTCCTATCTCTGCGGATCTAAATGTGAATTATCTATGACCTAGCAACTTACATTAGTTTAAAAGTGAATGATTTCGAAAATACAGGGTGTTAAAAAGTGGTTCTGATTTTTAGTTTTTATAAATAATTGTATTGGTAATGGGTGTGTCAAATTATTTGGCTGTATTTAAAAAGAGTAATTTCCTGTATAGCCAGATCAAAGCTATACAGGGTGTTTTATAATTAGATGTTTATCCCTAAGAGTGTTAATCCTTAGGTGATTAAAGAAATAAAAGTTTTAATGTATGTCATAAAAATATTACCTTTTAAGATACACTGTGGTGAAAAATAAATATTTAAAACTTTACCGCCCTGTATCTCGTCACTAAAACGGTCTGTACGTTTAACTGACTTGGGGGAATTATTTTGGCATTCTTGTTACGACAAGACATGTTTGATGACGTAAACATACAGGGTTACCAAAGAACGACCATAAAATTTACTCCAGAGATACATCATGAACTGCAAATGCACTAAACGCAAAGTTTCTTATAAAATTAAACACACCCATCTTATGATAAATGACTGATTTTTACAATAAAAAAAAGAAAAAAACGGGAGTTTGCATAATACAATTGAAACTTAAAGTAAATTTTATTTTCGCCAAAAATGTCAGTTGGATGGTTTCTAAAATAAAAGATTCATGTAGATCGTAAAGAAAAAAATGTGTGGTTTATTTATAGAGGTAAATAAATAAATAATAAAAACTGGTAATAATTAAATCTGTACCTATATATAGAATAATAATTTTTTTAACAAGGTAACTTGAAGGCTGCAACGTAGCTCGGGCACAATCTAACTGCAATAAAAGATTTAAAACTTTTAGTTTGTAACAGTGCCGAATTATACTTGACACCAATGACAAACAGTACGGATTTTGTCCCTAGAGTTCCAAAGTAGAATTTTATTGATTTAGATAAAAATTCTTAGCTTTTTTTAGTAAATCTTATATTGTTGATCCTAAAATTTTAGGTATTTAAATAGGTAAAAATTTTTTCTACAAACTCTTACCCCAACCTGCTACTTAACTTTTAAGTTTCCTTTTTATTTTGTCGAATACCAAATAATAAACACATACTGGATTAGTAAAAAGTAGGGTTACCACCTCTCCCGATTTCGGCAGCCAGTCTCCGGGCTCTGGGTAAAGCAAAAAATTCTTCCGGTTATTGGAGGATACACGAAACCAGTGCAAAACAGTGTAATCGGTACAATAAATATAGGAAAAACAATGTTAATTTTAAGGTGGGGACTTTTTCAAAATTCGCACGGGTACGGCACTCCTTCCGGTCATCATTAATAAAAAGGTGGCAACCCTAGTAAAAAGTACTGCAACTCTTAAATAGCTTTAAAAACCGCAGTTACATTTACCATATTCGGAATCTGGAAGCATAAAGAATTTAATAGTAATATCGGCACCGTTATCAGATTTCCCTGTTTTGTTGCTCTTACGTATCTTTTGTTTATTTAAATGGAATGTTCCATTTATTTTTATTGTAATGAATTGTGCAGGCTAAATTGAATAAGTTCAAAAATTTTCAAAATTGGATTTTTACTATCTGCAAAGATAAAACAACACCCTATTTAGGTAAAAGTTTAGATGCGCTCAAATATCTCTAAAACCACTTAAGCTGCGTTTACAAATTTTGACATTTAAGGGTTTCTGGACCAGTAGAATTGAACAGTGATAGCTGTCATTGTTACCAGATTTTCCCAGTTTTGCGCTACATGTAATAATCATTGGTATTTGATATAAAATGCCCTATTTATTTTAGTTGCAATAAAAGGAGCGTGCCAACTTCAGTAAGATTCAAAATTTTTAAAATGTATTCTTAACCAGTTGCCAAAATATGACAACACTGCAATTCGATTAAAAATTTGGCAACAATGCTGATACTACTAATCAATTAGGCATGCCGAAAACCTCTTAAATACTAAATTTTGTAAACACAGCTTTAGTGGTTTTAAAATATTTAATAGTTGCCGTACTTTTTATTAACCCAGTCCGATGTATGCAAAAGTATGGTATTCAAATACCAACCCTAAAAACTAAAGTATTGCAAAACATAATGTCAAACGTTTGTAGCGAAAGATTATTTCTTTTAAATTTTTGGTACTTTATTTTTGTTTAGTTCATTAAAAAAGGTGGTTTTAGGTTACTTTGATTTCATTCGCACCAACTACCTAAAGTTTGACAAAAATTTCCGTAATCAAATTTTTCAAATAGTTGCCATTTTTCTTTTACGAATGTTTTCCGTATGCGATATTTGAACGTCAATCCGCATTTTTATCATAGACGGCGATACTTTGGGGTCTTATTTTATATATATATAGGCTTCGGTGGTTACTGAGATTATCTAAGATGGCGTGGCATTGGTAAAAACAAAAATAAAAAAAATAAACAATTATTTGCTTTAAAATAAATGAGCATGTATTTTATCGAAAATCGTCATTTTTCTTATTGGGAATTAAGGTCAAAATTAGTTATTTTTGAATTTTATTTTATGCTGTTTATGGATACTTTTTAATACTTAAGGTGGCTTCAATTTTCCTCTCGAAAACAAAGCGAGATACGAAGAAATACGAAAGACTAAAATTTGTACCAATAATTGCTTAATTATAAAAATATAAAAACGTTAAAAAAGTGAGTGGCGTACTTTTTTTTCAATGGGAACTTTTTTTTTTGCTAAATTTTAACACCCTGTATCTTAGTAAGGAAGCAAGTCCAGACATATGTTTAGAGAAACTTTTTTTTCAGTCGGTCAGTCTATTGCTAGATGGGTCAGTCAATCTGTTGCTAGGCAGATCGGTCGGTCGGTCTATAGCCAGGCTATTACTAACTGTTTAAAAAAGTATAAACAGACAAATTAATCGTATAAACAACACAGAAGAAAAATAATTTATTCTATTATACCTACCGAGCCACAGAAATATGTAGCTGGGCAGCTAGTTAAAGCTTAAATTTACACTTTTTCATTTTCATAACCTTAAAATTACTTCCGGTTTAAGCAAAAGTAACTACTATAAACTTTCCTATATTAAGTACCTAGTGTCCACTTTTTTTATATTTGTATTCTCTATGTGTGTTTTTTTTCAAAATGTCTGCCAAAAATTACTTTTAAGAAAACTTTTTATGTCTGCTTATTTTTTGGTTGCTAAGTAAACTGTAACAACAAAAATTACCTTTATAACTTTTGCAGGCAATAATATGTATATTCAACTTTTTTAATAAATCGCCTACTTTCAGATTTTAATGCACTAATCTAAGATTTAAATAGGAAAAACTATTTTATAATACAACAAAGTATTTAAACCAAGGTTTTACCAAAGGGTTGCCTAAAAATGTTATGGTCATGAAGTAATTAAATTTAAAATAAAGCCTAAAAATGTTTAACACACTCTATATAACGACATTTTTTAGTCTTCATGACAGTACTAAGATTTAACTAAATTTGTTTTTTCCAGTTTTATAAATAAAGCTACGGAAAATTTGGAAACTTAAAATTTTACAATTATTTAGTATATTCTGTATTATTTAAACATACTCTGTACAGATTTTATTAACCAGCCCTAGAATGGATTCTGAAAAATTAAGGGTTGTCGTTATACAGGGCGTGTCAAAATTTTGGAGTAATTTTTTTAAATTTAAATATAGCCCTGTGTATATTTTTGTGACAACCCTGTGAAAATACTTTTGTTTAAATACTATATCGCGACCTTATTTGTAAAACCACCCAACTTAATTTTTATTGCAGCGTGCATTGCTCCATCATTAGCCTTATAAAATAAGGCTAAAGATGGCACCAATATCACATTTTTTTTATAAAAACTGGATTTAGGTAGTTTACCAATTAATTAACTAATTAATTAATTAAAAATGAAATTTATTGCCATCTTTAGCCTTATTTTATAAGGCCAAAGATGGCAATGCATGTTTTATTAAAATGGAGTTAGGTGGTCTTACAATTAAGGTGACGATATTTAATATAAAATATGTTTTATCCAGACAGACAGATGGGTGCAGGTCGCTTCCTATTTGGATCTTGTACTATAAATAACGAGAAAAATACGACATTTTTTAAACATTTAAAACGGAAACACCCCTATTTTGTTTTATCAGTATTTTAATCCTACACTTCTTCTTATGATGTAGCACAGCATCAAGGAAGATAAACTTTTTAATAAGGAGCGCTCGATTTTTTATATTTGTCCGAAAATATAGGTTATGTTTGTAACGTCAACTTTTGCCATAATATTTTTTAATCTGACAAAATAAACCAATACTTGCATACCATAAAATAAAATCACTAAAATAAAACATAAGAAAATTGTTTCTTACCCTTAATAACGATTTAAACGTAAATTTCCTGTAAAAATATCCAATGGTCAGTGACCCCTGTTTACAGGTTTTAAAATTCTCTGTTACGGCAGTACTAATAACTTCTTAATTTAACTAAAAACAGTAAAAACTAAACATATATAAAAGTCCAATGACTAAAGAGCAAATAAATAACACCAAAACCTCGAAAAACCTTCCCGTACGATTGTAAACAAAGAATTACGGGAACAGATTACGTCACAAAAATTTAGCGAACATAGGCTTAAATGGGATCGAGCGCTTCTTATTAAAAGTTTATTTTCCTTGGCACAGCATATTGTTGAAGTTGTAAGATGGCGCATAATTATTTAGGTATTTATAATTTCCCTGATTCCCATGTCGTGACTCATTGGTGTGGAGTCGCCTTATTAAATATTATCAATATGTTGTGCCATGTCATTAAATTTAGGCCTAAATGTGGAAAATAAAATAAAATAGGCGTGTTTTTATTTTAAATGTTTTAAAAAAATCTCGTCAACCTCATACTCATCATAAAGAATTTAACGTGAAGAAAACAATTAGGCTTTAAGATTTATGAAAGGAAAATCATGATTTATAATGTGTCGTCTATAAATTAAACCAAACCATTTTGTATTCTGAGAAAAATAAATTCAAAGCATAAAATAACTATCTACATGAACAGAATGAACCTTGTTATTTTATCACATCGTTACCGTTGTCAGCATATAACATAAAACATATTTTCTATTAAATTTTTGTTATTTTAGGTCAACCGAATGGTACGTCACGGGTAGAAATACGCTTGAAATTTATTTTAATGAACTTTTGGGATGTTAAAAATATTATAATAAATATAAAATTTGTAAAACTCTTTAAAAAAATTACGTTTATTTTTATAAAAAGTTATAAAAATATACTATAAGTGTTTAAATTTTTGAACAGAACAATAATATAAAATAATTTAATATTTTCTAATATAAACCAACAAAAAAAAAATAAAGAGTCGGTTTTTAAAATTCTTCAACAAAAATATATTATTAGTATTTCTTTTAATAATGGTTGTTTAATATAAAAAACATTGTTTTTAGGAAAGGAAAAACATATCAAAACAAATTAAAAGTAAAGAAGCTATAAAGTTTTGGGTCTAAGGACAAAAAAAAACTTGATTAATCTGTTGTTAGATACCACTAACCTAACAAATTGGTAATGGTGAGAGAACTAAAGACATTAATTTTGAGGCTGTTTTTATTGTTTTTAAGTCCAGTTTTTTTGCAGCTTTATTGAAACATTTAAATATAATTTTGTAAAATTTCTTTAATTTGATTTCTTTGTTTTTTTTTTTCGTTTGTCCATATTTTGAATATCTGTTAATGCTACTGTAGGTTCGGCAATATTTCAATTTCTGTATTAATTTGTGTGTTTTTTTGCCATTAGTTTGTCCAATCCTTCATCTACTGTTTTAAGTTTCAAAATTTGTTTTTTTATAGTCTTTTCTAAACAATATTTTATTATTAATATATTTTAATATTATTTTATATACTATCCAACTCTATTTATTTTACTTGCATAATTACTTAACTTTTATACAGTAAGTATTAGCCAAATCGAAAAATATCATACTAAACGAATGGAAGTAATTAAAAAAAAAAAAAAAGCTTAGACACGTCAATCGACATTTTATATTTCCCCTATTTTTCTTTAAAAAATATACAGGATAAGTCCTCAAACGGTGGCTTATATATTAACCTACCTATTAAAAAAAACAAGCAAGCACCTTTCAATTTTTTTTAATTTTTTAGAAATAGATTTTTATACCTCTTATCAACTGTTTTGGAAATATTAATTAACAATAATAAGGAAAAATACAACACTTAATATTTATTTCTCATTTAAGTTTAAATAGTGAGGAAGTAAGCATAAACCACTTTAACGTTTTTTTTTTGGTGCTATATAAAACAAATAATAAATGTGTATCATACTATTAGGATTAGGATGTTGCCAAGACGTTCATGGTGAGCATTTTAAACATCTTCCACATTGATATCGATTTTTTTTTTGTTGTTTTACAAGTTTTAAAGTGTGTTTTAGCAAATTTTTGTGACCCAATATTTTTGTTGTTTTAATGTTATTTTTGGCACTAAACCTGAAAGCATTTATTATTTCCGACACCGTTAAGAATTGGTTTAGAATATTCTACACGAAATATGTTAAAAATGTTGTAAGAATAAAAAATTTAAATAATATACAAGGTGTTGTGCCTAAATACCTTACTAAAAACTACAATAGACGTGTCTTAGCGTTATTTTAAAAATGCCCTATTTATTTATTATCGATTAAAAAAAAAATGGTACCAATATAAAGTTAGTGGGGTACATACAACTAAAATATTTTGTCCTAGTACTTACGGTATTGTGAACTTTCTAATTTTAATTGGGAAATTTATTTTTAGAATTTACTTCCTATAAGTCCAACCGTTATTGACATATGATAAACCATAAACTTCTTTGTAAACAAAAGCCTTTAATATAAGTCGGTGTTAGCTTCCTTGTATCAAAAAAAAAAAAAAGGATTTGTGAAATATTTTTGCAAAACAGTATGTTATTTTAAAATGGGCAATATAAATCCAATGTATTTAAGTTTAATAGTATTGCCTCTAAATTGTTTATATTTACGTACTCTTTAAAAGGGTTACCCTAATATTAAAAAAAACAACTCTGAAAAACTGGTTTTTCCTTTTACTATTAACATTAGATTGGAAAATAAGCCAATAATACAAATCAATTTTTATGGCATGATTTACACCTGACTTTAAATTAAAACATTATTTTTCTATCGAGTATACCTTAAAGAATAACTTTATAACCGTATCAAATAGTCTTTCAGGTACGTAAATGTGCCATTTTAGTATCAAAAAGGTCCAAAGATATATGTTTACATTATGCATATATGTTCGCATAAGGGACTAAGGAAAATGTCGTCAAAAATAAATTGCAATTTATTAAATAAACAACGTAAATAAATACCAAAGAACAAAAAAGTACTATAAGATATAAAAGTTAGTAAAAGAAAATATTTTTTTAATGAAATAAAAGATCATAAAAATTTTACAGTATTTTTAAAATTATTGGTATTATATTTATTTTCTTAAAACCAAAAATTGTATACTTTCTAAACATTGTTTTCTAAACTTAAAAAAATATTATCTTAAACGAATAAAGAAATGTAACACCTTATTTTTTTTCAATGGCTATCACGAATACAACAAAAAATAAGGACGGTTTTGGATAAATAAGAACAAACTAAAATATAATATTTTTATGATTATAGTGTTTAAAATAGTTTTTATTATTATTGTTTTGGTACACAGTACCGGCGCGTAAAATGGCGTCATTTTTTTATGTAATATGTTACTATTCGCATATATAAAGTACTTTGTTTATATTAAAAGTAAGAAAAAAAAGGTAAATTTGTTTTATACCGATCACTAATAGTTAATTATTATACAAGAGGAAAAGTTCTATACTTCAGCTGGAGGGTTGTGTTCTGTCCCGACGCGAAGCGAGGAGACAATAAACCGAAACGAATTTTTCCGTGTATAATACTTTTCTGCGGCGGAAGAAACGATGTTGAATTATAATAAATGTAGAAATGTAATGGACTTAAAGTTTTAAAACTAGTCGTTTGTTGTATGTGAAACGACAATAAGACTTGAGTTGCTATGAAAGTAATTATTAAATATATGTCAATGTAATTTTGTGATTGGACGGATTTGAATTAAAAATTTGGAACTTAGTGAGGTGTGTGTATTATCTAGCTAGAAGTTGTCAGAAAGCTAAAAAACGGTTCATTACTGCAAGACAAAACTTTCTTAAGTTCAAAAATATACTTGCTGATCTTCTGAAAGCCGACCTAAGATTGGGATTTTATGAGGCTATTTAAATTCAACTTATTATTTAAGTCGGATCTTAGTCTACTTATAAAACCGTCTGATTTTGACACAAATACGACTTGCTGAGTCAGATCACTAAGTAATATAATTTTAACTTTTTTATTTTTTAATAAATTATATTTTTTTAAACATTTGCTAAATTAAACCACTTTACTGACATGCTTTTACCATAAACGGGTTCAATGAGTATTTGATATATGCTAAAGTTAGGGTAAGAAAAAAACACATTTGGCTATTGTTTAGACAATGTACATTAGACTGGGCCAAAAAAATTGACTCTTTTAAATATCAAATATATTGTTCAGGGGGAAAGGAAAAACTATCTAGTCCGTAGGCAAAAATGTCAGTTATTTTCTGTTACCCCACTACTCGTAAAATGCTCTGAAAAGGGTTGTACATGAATGAATCAAGCTGTGGAGAGTCAGCTGCAGTCTCCGATAGTGGAATTGTAAAGGGTGCTCCAGAAAGAAGATCGATGTTGTAAAAGCTATACCAAAATCCAAATGTTCTTGGGATATTTGGGATTTTTTCAAAAATCTTGACAAAAACAAAATTTTATATATTTTACCTGACTCAAGCTTCGACTCTTTATGTTATGTTAGATTGCTTACAAATTAGGTGTAACAATTACTTACATTTCCTCATTTTTTACTGGAAATTATACAGGGTATCCAGGTAGGTAATATTTATTATTATATTAATTTTCCAGTATAGTTCCTCCACTCACGGTTCCCAACAGAGAAACCTCGTGGTTCCGCGCGTATGCATCCCTATACGGTCCAACTGGACAGGCCTCCGGGAACTTCTCACTTTGTTCGTTCTTTTATCCCTAGAGTTTCTAGATTGTGGAACCTGCCGCCCGCGGAGGTCTTTCCTTTCCCCCAAATCTTCAAGCATTTAAGCTCCCGTGTCAACAAACTCCCTCTTACCTCGCTTAAGACACCCACGGTACGTTAGCATTTAGGCTTTCTTGAGCCTTCGTGGTTTGTCCGAAGACAAATAAAAATAAAAATTTTGGACACTCTGTTTATTATTTAAAGATTAAATATAATATATATAAGTGATGGTATATCAGTTTCATATTCTAACACCACCTAATATACAAAGTCAGGCGTAAGTAAGGTAAGATACATATATTAAAATTTTACTTTTGTCAGAAGAATTTTACAAAATCCCAAGTATTTTAAAAACCTTACATTTTTGGTATAGGCACTGCTAATGAAATTTACGTTTTTCTTATTTCTACAATTTAAAACTAAACTAATATACAGGGTGTTCCATTTAAAAAACACAAGTTTAATAAAAATATTTTCTTTGGAGCACTCTGTATAATTCCACCATCGTCGTCGCAGCTGACGCTCACAAAAATTCATGTACAACCCTCTTAAAGCATTTTACGAGTTATGGACTAAGAGAAAATTGGTCACGAAAATTTGTCGCTGGCTCACGGACTAATCGTAAAGGTTCTTACTTTATCTTTTTGAGATCCCACGAAGGCATATGCCTAAATACCAGAGTACCGTGGGTGTCGGGTTATTAGATCTTTAACTCATCGTTCCTCCTGTTCCGTCAACGTTGTCCAAGCACTGAAACATGCAGTTATGCATTTCACAGCACCTTTTAGACAACGCGGTAGTGTTACCACGGTCATTTTTTATATAACTACTACCTAAATAAATTAAAAATATTAAAATTAAGAGGTCTACAATCGCGACTAACTGTTTTTTGACAACAATTCTTTCGCATAAACTTGCAAATTGGCGATCTTTAAAGTTTTACCAACACACATTCTTAACGAATATTAAATTTCCTATAAAAAGCTTTCATCCTAAATTGTTGTCAAATACACCGTTTCCATGTAATCGTGCTTTGAACATGTTTTTTCAATTTGGTTTCTTAATGGATTTTTGTTACTCCTACAAATATCATATATTTAAATAAATCCAATACATATTTTTAAGGGAAATTCGATACTCTACAAAAATTGTTTTTTAACATTTTTCAATAAATTCACTTCCTCAAAAGTTAAATTTACTTTTAAAAATATATGTAAAAGTAGGGAAAAGTATGAGCAAAATGTTTTAAGATAGAAGTTAGTGAATTACTTAACCTTGCAGGGAATAGCGAAAACACAAAAAGAGAACGAATTTTAATTTTTAAACAAATTTAAAATTACAGAAAATCATGGCTAACTTAATTTGTTTTGAAGATACATGGTATTTTTTTTCAATTTTATCAGTTTGGCGACAGAAAAAAATGTAAATGGAAAAGTTTTAGGATTTTTACGTAGAATTCGGTAGCGTACCTATGTTTTTTTCATTAACTTTATTTTAAAGTTATTACACAAAGGTTGTACTGAACACCCTGTATATTTTATAACCAATAAAAAAAAGATTTCATTAAAACGGGAAAACAATACCATATTTTACATATTTAATTTATATTTTATCACCATAAAAAAATACATTTTAAAGCACCTTTTAGAATTTACCAAATGTATTATAATTCTTTCTACAGTTTGAAAATATGAGCTTCCAAATCATGCGTAAATCAACTATCTATTTTTAGATTTATATGGGTATTTATATTTTTAAAAATTTAATGGACAAATATAGTCAAATGTGGTATTATGTTAAACCTTAAAATATCTTGTAGATATAGTTATATTACCGTTGCAATATATGCAACGGTAAAATAATATACAAGGTTATCCATTTAAAAACCCAACTTTGTGTTATAACTTTAAAATAGAAGTCAATGGAAAAAATATAGGTACGCCACTGATTTCTACGTAAAAGTGTAACCACGGCTTACATTTTTTCATTCTATTATCAAAGGCAATGTAAGTGCCTGGTCAAATTGGCAAAAATTTTAAAACACTCCGTATCTTTAAAAAGAAATTAAGTTAGCCATGATTTACTTTACCATTGAATTTGTTTTTAAATTTTAATCGAGATTGCGCAATCACATTCGTACTATCTATACCTATATACTTGGTATACCTACCAATGCAAAAGGCGCAACCCAGTAGATAGTTGTATAACATATAACAATAATTGTTTTCTAACCTTAATCTCACTAATTAAATTTTAACCTAAATTAAACGAAATAAACAAGATGAGCTTTTAATTTTTAAAATTGACCAATAATGAAAATTTTCGTTGCGTTTTGGGTGATTTAGGAATTGGTTTAAATCTCTTATTTTTCTGTTTAAATAAGCGTAAATGTATTTAAATTTGTTTGCTCGATATTTCTTTAATCTTCTTTAACAAATATTCATTGAATTTAAAAAAAGATTTATTTTTTGCCTTCCGATCTCTCCTCCTTTTATTCGTGTCAATTTTGTAACACTTTGTCGCTTTGACACAGACGTATTCCTGGGATTATCAAAATTAAAGTAAGTTGAGAGCTTCAGATTGAGGGTAAAAACTTGAGTTATTCTTGTTTCCGATCAAAATAAGTCGAAATTACCTTTATTCAAAAAGGCATTTTTGATCAAATCAATTTAAAATTAGCTTTTTATCCTACTGTCTTTGTGTTATTTGGTTTTAAATTAAAAAAACTCCCAAAACTTGTAAGTTTAATTCAAATAAATACGTTTAATTAAGCAGCAGACTAAATAAAAAAATGAGTTTAAAAAACCTTAAAAATTAACCTGGTTAACAAAGGTTTAAACAAAGAGTAATTTTATTTTAAAAGAGAAATTATGACATGTGCGCCATATTTGCGTCATTTTTTGACACGTACTCACCATTCTCATAGTTGTCAGCCTAATAGTTATCTGTTTTGCTTAATCTAAATAAAAAAATTTTTGACAAACTTCTTTGGAAGCCAAATATCAGGGTACAAAACCAAATACGACCAAGTTTGCTTGCGCAGTTGCCCTAGTTAGCCAACTGTCAATTTAGAAGACTATTGGGTTGGTAGTTTTGATGTTTTTGCATCAAATATTTTCGAAAAATAGGACGTGTTCGAATTCTTTAAACAAATTTTAACATGGCGATCTTGAATTTCTTTGATATTTAATTTTCTGTTTTACATTATCGAAATTTCTTTAAAGTGAACTAGTCCAATTTATTTGACAAGAAGAAGTTTGATAAGTGTCACTCCAGCCTAAGATTTATTTTTCTTATAATATATATTGTTTTTAAGCTGGCATTAGAGCACGTGTTATAAATTGACGTTTCTTTTTTCGTTTGACGATTTTCAGTTAGAAAGATAAAACAACTTGGCTTTCAATTGGTCAATTTATATTTTCTGTTTGCCGTTTCCATATACCATATGAAAAACCGAAACATCAAATGGCAAACGGAAACAAAAACGTCAATCTATAAATTCAGCTTTTACTCCATACATTAACATCCATAGTAAATGCTACAACTAACCCATACCCAACAAAAGAAAAAGAAAAAAAATTACATAGAGAGCTCTAATCCAGTAATTTTTTTTCTTTCAAAAAATATAAAAGTTAACGTCACTTTATCAGCCCTAATAAATATTGGTGAATACGGCTAAGTACTTTTTTGGCCATATTATTAAATCAGATATTTGTCGACACCAGTGCCAGAGAAATATTATAGTTTATTGTATTATTAGAGCGATCATTTACATGATTTTTATTATTAAGTTGCCACTGTTTAACTTTTAACAAAAATTATTAAGGACACAGCTTTAACAAATTTACCGTTTAAAACAAATTTAAATTTAAAGTAAAAACTCTAAACGCCACTGGATTGATCACCGAATGACAAATTTTTAGTGATTTTACCCATCGTTGCAAATTTTCCTCTCTCTCGCGTCCCAGACCTTAAACCGTTAAATGTATCGGGTTTATGTCGTAACAGTAATACGGGTGTTTCCAACTCACGGTACGCGCTCTGTTCGTTTCTGAGACCCTAGGAGCGTCGTATAAGGTTCAAAAAAAAAGTAGTTATTTTTATAAATATCCTAAATGTTATTCTTAAACCGATTTGGTTAAAGAATTTGTTTAATATAATAATAGGCACTTGTAAACCTTAACCGGATGAAGTTTATTGCTCCAGTGGCGTCGCAGTGGGCATAACAGATAATATTATTAATAAAAAAAGTACGCACATTTGACTTTTTGTATGTAAATACGTTATATTTTTTAACTATTTAACTGAAAATACAACTTTTTAGTGCTCTACACATTTTTTTTTTTTGTATCTGGCTTTCTTTTTGAGAGAAGAAAAATTAGGGACTCCCATGGATAACACGAAAATAAAATCAAGAAACCAATATAAATAGAAGTAAACCATTTTGACCCCTAAAATTATTAGGCAAGTCGTGTTTTTTTTTTAATGAAGGTGGTAATTTTCCCTTTTTATTAGGGGCCGAAATTCTTGTGCTTAATTCTTTACAGAAAAAATATCTTAACAATTTTTTGGTAGAATATTGTAGAAAAGACGTAACAAAATTGTTTATTTTATATAAAGTTTTTATCACATTTTGGCTCTCCCATTCAATGAAAACGCTGTGACTAGTATTCAGATCAACGATAATAGATCAATTTATTCGCTTGTATTTTTCCCCTTTATCTATTTCTTTTTTACAAGGGTTTATCCTTTGGAGAAATGGGAATATGCTTCCACAGGGGGAGTAGACAGTCTGGCTCTACAAATGTCCTAAGTTAAATGGTGTTGAAAACATATTACCCCAAAAAATAATAAAGGTAAATATATTGTTATATTTTTATTTTTTTTTTTTTCTTGGACTTTATTTCTGTAATATTATTTTATTTAAAAATTCTGGGCAGAAACGTCCTAAATTTGGCAACTACTGTTTTATTGTTTTTTAAAAATGTGTGTGGGCTACTACGAATTTATGTTTTAAAGAAATAATATTGTAGATGACGGCTAATTTCGCCGAAAAGTCAATTTTAGAAGAAATACATTCGTGACTTTTTAAGAAACAGAATTTGACAAGGGTTTTTATTTAGGACTTTATGCCCAAGAATTTTTAAATAAAAGTATATACTTAGCCAAAAATGTAAAATAATTATTTTAAACTGACCATTTATTGGCCATTTTTATTTTTCGAAAAATTAAAATTTAATAAAACTGACTGTTCAAACCTCTTTTTACCGACTTTAAAAGGGATGGTTATATGTTCTACACTTATGTTTTTTTATGTAATAACACCGATTACTCTGTCAATTGTAGAACGATTTTATTATTTTTGGAATTTGAAAGAGTAAACTTTTGCGGTGATCCCATAAGAAAACCAAGTCCAGATCGTGAGAAAAAAGTTACTGGACTTATTTTATTCTTTGACGTATGGCAAAGCTGCCTCTGGTATTTATATGCTCGAATATTAATCTATGCTGGTTGTGTGAACAATCAAAGCAGTAAATGAAACGTTAAAATTTTCCAATATGTCATGGATTGTCATTTAGCTAATTCATTTTTTTATTTTTATTTTTGTGTCAAGTGTTTATACCCAATTTATACCATTTAGAGGCAGCATTTTTGTTTTGTGTGGACAGTTTACGTAAAAAAGTACCAGGTATGGTGTAGTGTTTTTAGCGTATGGTCATAAAATTAAAAAATAATAATAATAAACTTAAAAAGAAAAATAAAGATTTTAAAATTAAAAATCTAAGCCATCTTTAAATTAAATAAAAATAACTAAAAATTTATAAATCATGAATAGAAACAAATTAAAAACATGAAGTCGAGTAATAACATTTTGTACTAAAGTATAAAAAGTAGCATAAGTTTGTTTAAATGTTTACATTTAGTACTTTAGCACACATGCTATTACCTGTTCTCATGTTTTTGATTTTTATTTATATTCATTTTATTAAACAATAATGGTTAAAATAAATTAGGTTATTCGATTTTTATTTAAGTTTTTTGTTAATTTTGGGTTTAAACCTTTTTTTACCACAGTGTCTGCTTAGCTTTGTTTTTGCTCATCTAAAAGGTCACTGAAACAAAACCACCCATACGATATCGGCCGCATACTAAAGACGTCTAAAACATAAAAAGTAACTGTATATTTTCAGGGCTTAACAATGCCAGATTAACATACAGAAAAAAATCATGGCAATTCAAGTGGAATATTGTATTTGCACAGTTTAAGTTTCCCGTATTTTTTTTTTTAATTTTTAATATTTCAAAAAAGTTATTCTTCATAAAAGCTTTTGCTTTGTCTAAAATGCTAAAAACTATTATAAAATTGCCATATGATATTCAGGTTGCTTGAAAATCAGCGAAAATATTATTTTTAAAATATATTTTTCAAAATGCTTAATTAAAAACATAAAAACATTTAAAAAGTCCTATATATTTTCTATCTTATCACTAATTATTACTTGGAAAAATTAGGTGTAAACAAACAATATTATTTTTTTTTTAATTAATTTTACTTTTTATATGCATTCAATATGAAGTAAAGTTAAAGTGTATATTAAAAGTAACACAAAAAGTAACGATTTATTTAACAAAAAGTTAAAAGTTTTAATAATTTTTTACGCTATTTAAATGTTAAAAACATATTTATTTATTTAATTCATGCAATTTTGAATTTTCTTATAAACCATAACAAATAGCAAAAAATATATAAATACACTTTTAAATTCTTTTTTACGCTATTTAATAGGGTAGTCTCAAAAGTATAATTTTTTGATTTTTAATATTTTTTAAAGTAATATTTTCTAGATTTTAAACCACCCTGTATATTCTATGTCAAAGTTAAAGCTTTAAGCATTTTAGACAAAGCAAATTTTTTTATGAAAAATACCTGTTTTTTAACACATTAAAAAAAATTTCTAGAAGTATAGTTAAGTCCATCCGTGGACACACTATATTTTACCGAAGAAAAACTTTGGATAATATAAATAATGTTTTAAAGTTTTTGACATGTTTTTCGCTAGAAAATAGTATATTAAAACACTTTCAAAACTTACAAATTACATTGTTTACTGACTATAATTTACCAATACCAGATATAAATTGTACAGTGTATCTCTGAGTAAAAACAAACAAATTATTTTTTAAAAATATATATTTAAAATAATTTTTATTAAAAACCATGCAAAAATTGACGACCCCCGAAAAAATGCTGTTTTTAATAATTGTCATAAAGAAAGTTTGCCATTTTAGTACATTACATAAAATTCAAAATAGAAACTTTTCATACCTGTTTTTACAGTTTGAAAGTTTTTGCATGCAATTTTTGTATGCAAAGTATAGAAATAAAAGGATTTACTTTAAACGTATAAATAAAGTCGAGCGTTTGCTTACAAGTGCTTATAGAAAAGCGATGCTGCTATTCAGTACCATTACATTTTTATAAG